>CM062811.1:679136963-679186963 GCA_031772625.1 Pinus tabuliformis | reverse complement strand
GCATGGGACCTCTTAATTCCCTATTTTTATCCTTTTGGTTCTCATGATTTCTTGGATGTTGAGTTTCCTTCGCAAAAGGAAATTTTTTAAGCCATGAGTTTTAGTTACCAAAGGAGTCCTTGGCTTGAGTCTAGCGAGGGGCTTGTCCTGAAGAACTATTATATGTAAGCCGCAAGGTTGCATGGTTCCTTGTAACATATTTTAAAATATAAGGTACGCATTTTCAAGTTTTAATATTCTATGATACAAGTTTTATCTGAAGTTTATATATGGGATGTATTAAATTCTTGTCTAGTGTTCCTAATTATGTTTACAAAACTTTGAAGACTTATCCTTTGGGTATTTTTCATGGTTGATCCGCTCTGATAGGTATTGGTTCTCGAAACTGGCATATAGGTTAGGTTCTCCACTTGCATTGTGCATTGTCATTTTCCTTTTCCATTTTGGCCTTAGGATCGACCCCACCAAACTATGCCACATAACTTTCTCACTGCTTAGAAGTATTGTAACTTGTGTGGTAGAGCCTACCTTGTCATGGGTACCCTAGATAGTACTTTATTGTCACTTGGCACCGATGCCGAACTTTTTTTCTTAGGCTCAGGAGTCTTGTTTAGTCCTACCATGACTTTCACGTTCTCATTCTTCTTCTTCTTTGCTATTTTCTAGCCTTATACCCTAGAGGCTCCCATGTGTTAAGTTGTACTATTGCATTTCATTTCGACTACTTGTACCTCTTTTGGCCTTAAGCCGACTTCATTTGGATTTGTGTATAAGCCACTTTTGACCACGACCTTTTGAAAGTTCAAACCATGCATTTATTAGCCTTTATGGCTTGACACCTATTTTTCTGTGGAAAGAACATTCCCCCAAGTGTTGATGACCAACATCCGCCACCTTGCGTTGAGCATAGGATTGTTCCAATTCCAGGAACTAGTGCACTTTCCCTTGACACTTGTTCTTTACACTATATTATAGGCATTCTTTTATTATTTTTCAGGCTTTAAATATAAAAAAGACAAAAAGTCAAATATTCCAAAAGGAGCTGGAACGAGACAGTTTCTTCATCATTTGATGGTAGTTAGAGTCAGTTGTGTCGCCCTTGAACAAAGCACTTTAAATGAGTATTTCCTCCATTGGGATGGGACAGAGTCTGACTTTAGTGAATCCATAACCTTGTTTGTGAGTCAATCCTCCTCTGGTTGGTTATCTCTTCCAATCATAGGGAGAGTTTGTTAATGTCCCCTGCATTGCAAACTTATACAAAGTTATTTCGTGTTGCCATAAAGTCACATTGAGTCGTGATTTTGTTCAAGGTAAGTAAACCTATTGTCGTCCATTCTGCGGTGTCTCTTGACTCGTTTCTATCAGCCACACTCGGTCTGTCAAGTTATCTTCAGTATCACATTAGCTATTTGGTCCTTCACTCGTGTTGGTTAAGGAGGTCCCTATTGACTTGTTGGCAGGTTTGTTCTTATCGACTTCGAGAAATTGCTTTGAGATTAAACCTAGAGTCACACATTAGCCCTATTTACATCATTGGTAAGTGACCTTCTACTCAACATCAATCAATATCATGGGTCTTTGATTGAGTGGTTTTCCTTGTGTTCGACGTCAGCTTACCTTACCACACATTGGGATTCATGTAGTACCTTGGTTTCTATTCAACCTTATTGGTGGATTCCTCACCTCTGTGTCAACTTTTGTTATTGGTTGGTTCATAGGATTTCTACTGTACACTAGCCACATCTTGTGTACGACGAAAATGTACTTTGGAATGGTTAATTCATCTCTCTTCATCTGTTGGGCAGCGGATCCCCCCATAGCGGGTTTTTAGGGCTTGA
This sequence comes from Pinus tabuliformis, assembly GCA_031772625.1. Taxonomy (NCBI): domain Eukaryota; kingdom Viridiplantae; phylum Streptophyta; class Pinopsida; order Pinales; family Pinaceae; genus Pinus; species Pinus tabuliformis. Next base: position 679,185,122 of record CM062811.1, on the reverse strand, counting down.
AGCATGGATTTTGGTCAAGTGTAATGTAAAGACCCCGCAAAATGCAGGTGTGGAGCGCGAGAGTCTGGGGTTGTCCACCCTAAAATAATGTAATTTAATGTATGGTATGTCGGCCTACCCATGGTTCATGGACCATGGGATTGTATAAATAAAGTGAGGCTCTAAGTGTAAATGGAGTCTTAAGTCTTATGATGTTATTTTGGATGTTGAATTAAGCTCCGAGTCTGTAAGTCTGAGTCTTGGGTTGTAGTAGTAGGAAGAGGCTCTGTAGCTATGTGTGCAGAGGCCTAATAGAGTCCGCAGCTGTGTGCGCGGACCCCTGCAGCTGAGTGTGCAGGGCAGAGTTGGGATTGTACTGGAACAAAGGATTAATAAAAGATAAGTTGATTTTGAAATACTGTGTGTTTATGCTTCTGTTATATTTATGCATCTCTTTACAGTTCTAAGATTGCACGCACTTGTTATGAATGTTGAATGGTTAATGAGAATATTGGGTACACAAAATTAAGTCAAGATCTATAATAATAGCACAGTAAGGATAAAGGATCTAGATAGCACCTCTTCACGCTCTTTACATAGCTGCACAGAAGCAGTCGCACAAGCTGCGAAGGACAGACGGCTGCGCGGAGTGGCACAAGCACGCAGGTTTGGGTTGCGAACTTCCTAGACCTCATCAAGACATCCCTAGGGTGCGGAAACCTGGTTCCAGCACCCTCCATACTACCTCGGGTGAGACCTCAGTCCGTGCACTGCACACTGTTTTCGAAAGGGCTGGTAGTTTCGGGATTTGTTTGGCTAAATCACTTCTAAACCTGGGTCAGGCCCCAACAACCCAACATCATCTGAGTTCTTCCAAATTATTGGTCTCTGGGTTACACTCACATTGGTTGATGTGGGATGCCTTAATGCCTTCCTTCCAACGGATATTTTCCCATCGATTCTAACTCATTGCTCTGGGAATAAGCTCTAGAGTCCTTTTTTCAGTACCTTATGGTTTGCATTCATTAGTGGTAGACTCCTTCTCTAACAACAGTGAAAATACATCAATGTCTCCTGATTGATAGATTATTTCAAGTGTTCGACTTCAACACATTTATTTGCACTTGTTAGATCGTATTGGGGTACCTTGACACTCATTATCATTATTGGTGAGTTGTCTCATGTTTGTTGATGATATACATCAATGACCAGTAATAAAATTATTTCTCACATGGTCGACTTCAACTCATTTATTCACAGAGTGTAGAAATGTACCATCTCTGGTTGGTGAAGACCTCGAGTTGTGTCAACATCTTGGTTCACTTGACAACTCCTTCATTTTGTTGCCAGTGACACCTTCCACCTTATATGTTCCAGTTCTTTACATCAACATCCTATATGTTGGCACCCGAGTTTATGCAGTACCACTATTCCACCTTTATGACTTGGTAAGGTATAAGCTCGACCAACCAATAGTGTGGACTCCGGAGTTAATGCACAGACTAGAGGCATCAGAAGATAAGATCGCGTGAGTTGTGGACCACTGGCTCGACTGGATAATAGGGGGGTGTATCACTGAATTTGCGATAGACACGACGGTGAGCTACAATGAAGCAGAAAGATGTTTCCTCAAGGGACTGCGAGGTAAGTACATTAAATCTTTGAATACCTAGATTAAGATGCTATTATGTGAAAAACAGGTGATGCGAATACATTAATGTTTGGAATGACGCGAAGCGGAAGGATCTACCAAGGTAGTGGGGAATTAGTAAACAGTCCCTTGATTTCACCTTCGCGAGAGATCGAGGAAGATCTCGCTCGGGCCTCTACAAGAAGTGCGGTCAGTTTGATAAGGCAACGCATTCTATAGTTACCACCTCCACTTTCGCCACCACTCGCTTCACCTCCTTCACCTCCATCTTCACCCACCCCACCTCCACCAAACCCGTAGTTCAGCATGGCGAGCGCGATCAAGCTACCCGTATTCAGAGGAGTAGGGAATGAGGATCCGGACCAGTTCTGGTTTGTGGTAAGAACAGTGTGGGAAGCACAAGGGGTTACGAATGACAACATTAAGAAGGCTACGTTGGTGAGCGTGCTGCAGGATCGCACGCTGACATGGTATATCAAGCAATCTAATGATCATCCAAATGCAGGAATAGCGGAGATCCAAAATGCACTGAATAGAGAATTTAGCCAACCGAAATCAGAGACACAGTCAATCATCGGATTTAAAGAGATCGCGATGCTTCCAAGCAAGAACACCTGCAATCTGGATCAGCGGCTGAAGAGTACGATCCGCGAGGCTAATATGACGCTAAAGGATGCGCAACACCGCGCATGGTTTGTGGCATCTTTGACACCACACCTGAGGACGATGCTGTCACAACAGAAGATTTCAACCCAGGCCGAAGTGTTGGAAATGGCGATGAGGTTGCATGAGACAACGCTATAGGATCTAGGGTTGGGAGATCAGTAGATTCATGCGCAACTACAAAATCTCTACCTGGAAATGTAGAGCTTGAAGCAAGACAGGGCACTATGGCCAGAGGCGCGCGAGGAGGTGTGGTGCATAAAATGCAAAGGCCAAGGCCATGACAAGGATCATTGTCTAGTATTCACGAATTACTTGGCAGGAGGGGGGCCAATGCCGTTGAGACCAGAGGCGTAGGCAGGGTCGAGTGCGACACCCACGCTATGGTGCACAATCTATCAGATAGGGGGAAAGCACACAAAAAATAACTGTCATTTGTTGCAGAAGTATACATAGACTCCCCAACAATTGTTTTGTAATTTCTGCAGGTCAGTAGGCCATGACGAGCGTACTTGTCACAGCTATGAGTTAATGATGGATTAGACCCAAGCCTATAGAATGCAGATAGAAATGTGAGGCCTTGACTCAGCCGCGGGGATGGTGCACTCTAGATTTTAAGGCCGAGGTCGAGGACGAGGAGGAATGGGGCCAGAAAGGGGCCGCAGATAGTTAATTTGCTACAATTGTAGAGGACTAGGGCACTACGCTCATGATTGTACCAACCCAATGAGAGTATCCTGTTCATACTGTGCTTAGTTTGATCATGAAATGGTAGATTGTCCTACGTTGATCGCACAGATGCACGAGAAAGGGGTACTCCAGCCTACTCTGACTCAAAATATCCAAATGATGAGATCTGAACCGCACGAAGAAGACCCAAATGTGAACATAGTGCTCAGAAGCGGTGCGACCACAGGGGAGGATAAGGGGAAGCAGCCCGAGGAAGATACATGGGTTTGCAAGGCTCCTACCAAGGAACCTGAGTTTGACCTAGAACGCGCAAAGGAAACATTCATGGAAGCTAAGAAGAGATTTGTAGAGGCCTCTACTTCAGGTAGTAAGGATCAACTAGAGCCAGGAATGGATCCTTCTATGCTTACTACCTTTTTAGAGACATGCATGAAACTGTTGCGCGACAATAAGGCAGTTAAGGGACTATAGGGGTTGATCACCAGGTGCATGAGATCAGGGGAACCGCGCGTAGTCTGGAAATTGGGGAAGCATACATTGTGCATCGGGAGGGAAATGAGATTGACGACGCAGATTGGCGAGTACAAAATGGATCAGGTAATCCTAGACTTGGGTTCAGACGCGAATGTGTTACCAAAGTATACATGGGAATGCATGGGTAGGCCTGCGTTATAGTGGTCTCCTTTTCAATTATGAATGACAAACCAACAGAATATTTTTCTCATGGGGAGGTTGCAAGGGGTAATAGTTGATATTGAAGGCGCGACCACGCAGATGGACTTTGAAGTAATAGAGATTGTTGATGACAACAATCCTTATCCTGCGTTGCTAGGAATGGATTGGGCCACTGATATGAATTGAGTCATTAACCTGAAGAAGCGGAAGATGATATTCGAGAAAGTGTCCCTACATGTAGTAGTTCTGCTAGACCCAGACGAAGGAGCGTGCTACACTGAACCAATGCACGACGATGAAAGCGATGATGATATGGATTGTATTTACCAGATAACAGCACAAGGCCAGGATCGGGTGAATCCAAATGCAGATGGGAGAATCTCATGGGAGCGCGACAGTTCCTGTACTTCAGATTCAGACGAAGAAGTAGAACGTTGGCAGAACCGGTTGCATGAAGTGACAACACTGAATTGGAATATGATGATTAGATCACTACGTTGCATGACGACAGAGGCAAGGGAACTGCCAAAATATGATGGGGTAACAATGATGGATGAATTCCTAGACAAATTTGAAGGTGCAGTACCGGAACAATAGCGGTATGGTGCATTGGAATGGGCGTTGCACGCAACCCCCGCACGATGGTGGAGTACACATCAGAAGACCATTGTAGACTGGCGCGAATGTAGGAGGCAAATGCACTTACGATTTGGAAACCCCCAGCGTCGAACGGGAGCTGGGCAACGAGGACGAAGCAGCTTGCACACCCACCTGTGTCGATGGGTGCAGACCTGTGCTGTGCAAGCACATCCAAAACTAAGGATCGAAAATCAGAACCAGACGCGGCAGCAGGAAAAGTGACGTGCACCACAAATATTCCACGTTGGAGCATTCAAAAAGCTATGCGGAATCATGAACAGAGTTTTCCAGGCGAGACGAACTGATTGGGACCTGCGCGTACCAATGGTTCGATGGGCCTATAGGGCCATAAGCAAAAACCGGAGCGCGGAAGTGATCCCAACACTGATGAGAAGAGACGAAACCATAAGAGAAGAGAAGAATCCCCCTAAAACAGCTCCCACAGTTGGGACAATATGCGAAGACCTGGGTAAGGGAATTATGCAGTTACAGGAAGCCATTTGGCAAGGGAACTTGAAACTTTGTGAACTCAATGATGATTGGTTATGGCTGAGAAAGAAAAGTATGATATTGGATGAAGAAATCAACAAACTGGAAACCGAAGTCGCGCAAGCATGCTGCGCCGAGAAACTAAGCACGATGGGACAAGGAATAATCAGCCATACTACTACAATAGAGGAAGTTATGACCCTACTACCATGGATGCGACCGCACCTTACTAAACAAAGTAAATAAGGGAGTGCACCGCCTGAGGAAGAACGTGAGGTGCTGATTGGTACAAGGGTAACTAAGGACGGCCCACGAACTGGGTTGGAAGGTGATTTGAAGCCTCGCACCAGTTGTCCGACCACCTGACTAGCTATAGGAAGCACAGTGTCAATGCTCCAAGCAGTTGAAAGAGCGCGAGACTATAAAAGAGTCTGTATGGGAGTTGCGCGACAAGGAGGTTGCATGCAGGATCGGTATGTCACAGGGGTCGTAGCCACGCATAAGGGGCTACGCTGTTGCGTGGGTAGGCTGGGAGGTGATCGTTGGTGTCATTATTCATGACAAGAGGTCCAATTTAAGGCAAAAAGGAGTGGGCAGCAGGCAATTAAGACACGAATTAAGAACGAGATTTGGGATGATCTGCCGCCAAGAAGGCATTAATGATGCAGAATTGGAGGGAAGGGTCGAATTCAAATTCAAAGGACATTATAAAAACCCTAGAGCCAGCTCCAAGGCAACACTTGGATGGTGGAGAATTGAGCAGGCACAGAGCATTGAGTGCCGCGTACTCTTACCATCCTCAAGTGAAGACACAATGACAACTGCTAGAACAAGAGTGCGATTTGCCGAGGTTACCGTGGAGCCCGGTATGGCCCAAGAGGAGCTGGGAGAGGTGACAACTGCAGCTAAAGTTTCAAAATCACCACGCATGCCACAACCACCGAAAGATAAGCAAACGATGGGGCCAGTCCGTGTATCCCCAAGAAACCCACGGCTTGGAAAATTATCAATGACAGAGAAGGGAAAAGCCATCACCCTAGAAACAGAGGAGGAGGAGGAAGACTTGCAGGCCCTGATCGCCCAAATTGAGGCACAAGACGATGAAGCAGAGGAATTCTCCCAAAAGCATGCTGTGACAAAATTAACTCCTTACATTCCCCCATGGAAGGGAAAAGCCAAAGTACCGAAGGACCTAGAGGCCACAAAGAGTGCGCTCCAGACCTCGCTCCTCCTAGATGATATAAGGTTTGAAGATCCGCTGTTGGGATGGGTGCTGACTATGAAGTTCAAATATTGGGACCTCGCGGACAACGAGAAGTTCCCATAATTGGCCACAGAGAAGTTAATAAAGCAAAAATGGTTGCGCGATGTGGAGAAGGCTGGGTTACTCCATCTGCGATGGATACCCCACTAGCACCGCGCGCTCATCACCATTTTTGTCATCAGGCATTTACTGTGCATGGTGCATGATGGGTATGTCTGGCTGGAGGAGCCGATTCCCATCATGGCCGATCTGATTCATTGAATTTCTCGACTGCCAGTCAAAGGAAACGACCCCGCGGCCATAGTAGGAAAAAGCAACGACTTAGCCCTCGCAGAAGCTATGAAGGCCAAGTATAAGCTAGAAAAGAGAAAGAGGGGGTACGTAATAGCAAGTATTAAAGACCAAGGGGTGCGTGTAGCCACCTAACAGCTAGCCAGTAAGCTAATGAGGAAATTCCATGCCGACGAAGTACCAGCGTCTGTGATCCCATTGGCAGAGCAATGCGCAGAGGGGGTCCAGTTCAACTCGGCGCAGTTCCTATGTTTCGAATTCTTGACAAACTGCAGGGAGGCCGAGGAACCGGGTAATACATTCCACTATGCATGGTTGCTCTTATCCATTCTGTTGATTGCAGGGGAGCTGCAGGCGGGCATCCAGTTTCCCACTACTTAGGGTAACCTACCCGAAGCTGCGAGGTACACCTCGCTCTGGGCTACAAGAGACGCGAACAAGATTCGCGAGATAAAGGTATCCTGGGTGTTCGTGGAAGCGAGCATCCGAACATGGATCAACCGCAGACTGCACTTGTCCCTTACAGTTCATAACAACTTGCAAAACACGACAGAGTTGAAAGTGGATATGCATAACCTGTATATCCGGGCGCGCAAGGATCCAGTACGAAAATGGGAAAAGCTTCCGTTCATCGCAACGGGCGATGCGATCTTTGCAGTGATGGAGTCATGGCCTCCGGAGTGCCGCGCTCCGGACTTGGTGGAAATGGAAAAGGTCATTGCTTGAAAATGAAAGAAGGACACCAAGCTGCACCTCGCGTAGCTAGCTAAGAGGAAGAGCCAGGAACAAGAAGCGACACAGATGGCAGAAACCCCAACCGCGCCAACCAGAGAGGCTGAGGAAGGCCAGGAGATGTCCTCGGAGCAGCCGATCGGGGAAATGGATAGGGAGGAGGACCACGCGGACCCTAGTGCAACATCAACACAACTCAAGTGACTGCGCAACCTGGAGAAAACCGTCCCCAGAAAGAAAAGGAAAGTCACAAAGATGTCTGACCACCCGATGACGCTCATACAAGGTGATCTAGTGGATATCAGCAAAATGATTCACGAAGTTGCGGAGGACGTGCTCCAAGGATTGCGGATGGAGAAGGACACTGTGTTAGGGGTGCTCAGCGTGCAACTACAAGGTTTACAGGTACAACACCCCCAAACAGGTACAATGGCCCAGTATGTCACAGCAGGAACTGCTGAGGCCGAACAGGTGTTGCACACCCGTATGAGTAACAGCTTCATATTGCCCGAAGGTGTGCTAGCAGTGACAAACAAGGAGGATCGGGCTACGATGTGCAGCATGAAAGGCGTCGACTTGAACTTGGCCGCTCTGCTACACGAAATACTATACCAGCTGTAGGATGGGGTCATCGCCGAACTCTGCGCCCGAGAAGGCCGAGCGATCCAAGTCCTGAATGAGTAGAAAATCAACATGGACCAGCTCAGCATCCAGAGGGATGCGTTGGCTACGCAGGCTAGCGGATTGGAGCAGGCCGTAGAGGATGCATGCAGGAGCGTTCCAGAGTTGGCCATGCCGGAAGAACTACCAGCAGCAGAGTGGGTCCATAGATTAGCGGCTGAAGTCTGCGAGGCCCAGGAGGAAACAAATGTTAGGATATTCCGACACATAGGATATAGTTAAGTTCAACTTGGTCTAGTATAGAGTTAGGTTAGAGTTAGGTAAAGTGTGTTTCTTTACCGTTGTACATTTTGTAACTTACAATCCGACGGTCACGATATGTAGTGATCCGACGGTTCACTCTCACCTCGGTATTACCGACACTTGATCCGTGGCTTGACACCCGATTGGTCCATGAGTTCTATTTAAAGCGCATGGAGGGTCATTGTTCGGGTAATCCGTGCATGAGAGAAGCTTATGTAAATTTTCATTCTTTGATTAATAAATTGCCTGTAGTACCCACGTTGGGACAGGCTGTGGACTGTTTCCCTCCTTGCACTCTGAGGGTTTTAACCACGTCAAAAATACTGGTGTATTGATTTGAGATCTGGTTGTGAGCGGTGTCCTTTTGGTATTCTTTCTGTGGAACTTACCCTGTAAATTCCTACATGGTATCGGAGCTATTTGAGGGCCGCGTCCATTGGTGATCCAAATCTGAAGCCGGTAGAACTGCATGCGGCTGTCGTTTCCTAGATCTGCTGTTTCTGACTGCTTTCGGGCCGAGAGGACTGCTCTGTTGCGTTCGGAGCATCTGTTCCAGTGAGGAACCCCTTTCGTTTCACGCGAAAAGGTTTCCGGTAGCCCTAGCTGCGTCATTTTTCAGATCGGGAGGTATACAGTGTTTTTTTTTTGCAGTTTACTGTTATTTTCTCTCTGCTTATTTCGGTTTCGGTTTATTTAGCCTTTTTTTTTTTAACCGGATCTATACCTTTCATTTCTGCGTATGCTCTTTGCCCTGCGACTCTGTGCGATCTGGGCAAATCAGAAACAGAAAGGAAGGATTTTTCTCATGCGTATGCTCTTTTCCCTGCACCTTAGTGTGATCTCGGAAAATCAGAAACATTGAGAAAAATATTTAGTTTTTCGGCTAAAGCTAACTTTGAGATTTTTTTTTTTAATTTCTAGTTTTTTGGCTAAAGCTAACTTCGAGCCGCAAGGTTCGTTTTTCTTTGCATATTCGTGTTGGGTTTTGTGTTTTGTGTTTTGTAGGGAAAAAGAGCTTTCTCAAGGCAAGCACGCAAACCAAGGCCCCCCCCCCCCCCCCTCTCTCTCTCTCTCTCTCTCTCTCTCTCTCAAATTTTTTGTATAGATCAATTGGTTCAAAGCTATTTTAAGAGAGTAGAGGTCTTGGGTTCAAGTCTCCATTTTGTGGGGGCGGATTTTTTCATTCCCGCACATTCGCGCACTTTGCCGGCAACTTCAACAATTTTTTTTCAAAAAGCCATAACTTCTTCATCCGGAAGCCTTTTTCAGAGCCGTTTTTTTTAAAACCGCCTATTTTTTCGAGATCTATCCATTGGAACACTTACTTTCAGCATCTTCAGCTTCAGTTTTTTTAAAAAATGGAAAGTCCATGCCAAGTCATTCTTGACAGCACTAACTACTTCCAATGGGTAGCCTACATGGAAGATTTACTTAGAAGTAAAGGTCTCTTCAGAATAGCCACAGACCAAGAGAAGAAACCAAAAGATGAAGACAAGGCGGCAAAATGGGAAAATAGACAAGATCAAGCACGTGGTTTGATAGGGATGTCTATTTCTCCTGATCTTAGATTCCACATTGCAGAACTTGAGACTCCTCATGAAGCATTAGAAAAACTTGCTAAAGTTTTTGGGATTAAAAATGAAATTAGAGCCCATCAACTTGAAAATGAGCTGCTTACTTTGGATCCTAATAATTTTTCTTGCATTGAAGATTTCTTGTCCAAATTCAAGAACCTTAGATATCTCTTGGAAGGTGTTAAAGTTAAGAAAGAAGATGGTAACCTTATTTATTCCATCCTTACTAAGTTGGGACCAGCCTACTCTGTATTTGTTTCCACTTTCCATTCTACAAGGGAAGCTTTCATTTGTCAAGGACAAGACTACAAGGCCCCTTCCTTTGACTCCTTTTGTGATTCCTTAATAAGAGAACAAGAAAAACTCTTACACCTTGGTCTTCTTAATCTTGGAAACTCTTCCACGAAAGCGTTAGCCGCCCAGCAGCAACCAAATTCAAAGAATCCTAAGAAGTCATATCCTCAAAAGAATGGTCCTAAACCATCTCAGCCTCAAAATGAAAGATCATTTCAGCAAAATGATAAGACCAATAAAAACAAATGGAAGAAGACTGATAGACATTGTAACTTTTGTAATCGAGATGGCCACTTAGAATCTAAATGCTTTAAGAAGATGGAAGCCTTGGAAGCCGCAATGAAGAAACATAACATCCATGTGGAGCCTACTTCAACTTCAACTTCCGGAATGGCACTTTCTGCATGTCATTGTCAATCATCTCAGTCTGGTTATGCATTAAATGTATCTTCTTCTTCTTCTCATTCTCATGAGTGGCTCATTGATTCTGGAGCCTCTTGTCACATGGCCAAAAACCAAGCCATGTTTTCTTCTTTAAATGATTGTAACACCAAAAATATATATATTGGTGATGATAGATCTCTTAATGTTGTAGGGACTGGAACTGTTCATCTAGACAATGGTCAGTTTAATGATGTATTATGTGTTCCAACCTTATCCTGCAACCTTCTATCTGTCTATCAGATAACTCATTCAGGTGAAGGTAAAATTGTTGAATTTTCACCTCATGATGTTGTAATCAAGGATCTAAAAGATCCTAAACAGATTCTAGCTACTGGTCTTGCTGATGATTCCAAAAGGTTGTATAAGTTTCACAACTTTGGGTCATCAAATCTTCCCTCAGTATTTGTTGCTCATAATGATGAAGTGAGCAAACTTTGGCATGAGCGATTTGGTCACTTAAACTATCGCTCCCTTCAGCATCTATGTAAAGAAAATATGGTGACAGGTCTTCCTATGGTATCTTGCAGAGATGGTGTTTGTTCCGGATGTGTACTCGGAAAACATCATCGGGACAGTTTTGACAAACGTGCCTCTTGGCACGCCTCAGCCCCTTTACAGCTTGTGCACAGTGATTTATGTGGTCCTCTTCCTGTTGCTTCATTCTCTGGCTGCAAGTACTTCTTAACTTTCATTGATGATTTCTCCAGACGCACTTGGGTATACTTCTTAAAACTCAAGAGCGAAGTATTTAACACTTTTTTGGCCTTCAAAGCCTTTGTTGAAAAACAATCTGGACATCAAATTCTTAAGCTAAGAACTGATAATGGTGGAGAATATGTTAAAAACACATTCATCAACTTTTGCACCGAAAATGGAATTCAAATGCAACATACTGTTCCATACACTCCACAACAAAATGGTGTAGCTGAAAGGAAAAATCGCACCTTAAAGGAAATGGCTAATTGTATGCTGCAATCTAAAGGACTCAGTCTTAGTTTTTGGGCCGAAGCAATTAATTGTGCAAATTATATAATCAATCGCACTCCTACTAAGGTTCTAGAGAATATCACTCCAGAAGAAGCTTGGAGTTCCATTAAACCAGATGTAAGTCACTTTCGTGTGTTTGGAAGTGAAGCATGGGCCCATATTCCAGATGAAAAGCATAAAGCTTTAGAACCTAAGAGTGAGAAATGTACTTTTGTTGGATATTCTGAAGATGTAAAAGGTTATAGACTTATTCCATTTAAGTCCAAAAATGTTATCATTAGAAGAGATGTAAAATTTGATGAAAATAAATCGGCCTGCGAGCCTAGTCCGGCGGATGTGCCACCTCTTCCTATCTCTTCTATCTTTGAAAACATTTCTTCTTCAGATGATGAAAGCGAGGATGATAATCCTCCCCCACCTTCTCAGGATCCTCAACTTCCAAGATGGGTCCGTGCTACTCGGGATGCAGCAGGTGATCTTGCCGGTGATCCTACAGATCAGCGACGTACACGTTCTCAGTTTGAAAGAGCCTCTTCTTTACTGGCTCAAGCTCCAGTAAATCATGATCCTGACACTTTTGCAGAAGCTTCAGGCCATCCACATTGGGAAGCAGCTATGAATGAAGAATATCATTCATTGATGACAAATGATACATGGGATCTTGTTCCTCTACCAAAGGGACGCAAACTTGTTAGATGTAAATGGGTTTACAGAACCAAGTATGGACCAGATGGGAAAGTTGATAAACATAAAGCTCGTCTCGTTGCTAAGGGCTTTTCACAGGTTGAAGGCATTGACTACACTGAAACCTTCTCCCCTGTTGCCAAAATGAACTCTATCCGCCTTGTTCTTTCCCTTGCTGCCTCTTTAAAATGGGAAGTCCATCAGATGGATGTTAAATCTGCCTTCTTGCATGGGGACTTGCAGGAAGAAATCTATATGGAACAACCCATTGGCTTCATACAAACAGACTCCAGCCTTGTTTGTCGACTTAAGAAATCCCTTTATGGCCTCAAGCAAGCTCCTCGGGCTTGGTATGCCAAAATGGATAGCTTTCTTTTAGAATCTGGCTTTTCTAGGTGTCATTCTGACAATACTGTCTACACCAAGAAAGTGGGCAACTCTCTTATCATCCTTGTTCTTTATGTTGATGATCTTATTCTTACTGGTAGTGATCCCAACCTTATAAACCATGTGAAGTCCAGCCTTAAAAAGAAATTTGAAATGACAGACTTAGGACACTTACACTATTTTCTCGGTCTTCAAGTCTTGCAATCCCAAGAGGGTATTTTCCTTTCCCAGTCCAAGTATGCTTGTGATATTCTTCGTCATTTTCACATGGAAGACTGTAAGCCAGCCCCTTCTCCCTTTCAGTCTGGAGTCAAACTTTCAGTCTCTTGTACTTCTCCTGAAGTTGATGCTACCTTATACCGTCAACTTGTCGGAAAACTCTTGTATTTAACCCATACTCGTCCTGATCTTTCCTTTGCTGTTGGCCTTGTTGCTCGTTTTATGCAAAACCCCCGTGAAAGTCATTGGAAAGCAGCTAAAAGAATACTTCGTTATGTTCGAGGTACAGTACAGTTTGGGATTCATTACAGTGCCAAAGCAGCTCCTCTGTTAGTTGGTTTCACTGATTCTGATTGGGCTGGTGACCCTGATGATCGGAAGTCTACTGCCGGTTATGTCTTCACTCTTGGTTCAGGACCTATTACATGGGCTTGTAAGAAACAGGCTGCCATTTCTCTTTCGTCAGCAGAAGCAGAGTATCGTGGTGCCGTGGAAGCTAGTAAGGAAGCCTTGTGGCTTCGTCAGATCCTATCAGAGTTTGGCTTTGAGCAGCAGCATCCAACCACACTTTGGTGTGATAATCAAAGTGCCATTCAGCTATGCAAAGATCCAGTCCAGCATCAGCGCAGCAAACACATTGAACTACACATGCACTTCATCAGAAAGCTCATTCATGACCATGTTCTTGAAGTGCAATATTGTCCAACAGATGATCAGGTTGCAGACATCTTCACAAAGGCTCTCACAGAGGCGAAGTTCACTAAACTTCGATATATGCTTGGAGTTCAGGAAGTTGTCACTAAGGGGGGATAGGCTCTAGTGCCTCCTTCCTTCTCCTATTGTGTCATATTTGTAAATCCTTCAATCCTATCCCAAGTTGTTCTTAAGGGGGGATGTTAGGATATTCCGACACATAGGATATAGTTAAGTTCAACTTGGTCTAGTATAGAGTTAGGTTAGAGTTAGGTAAAGTGTGTTTCTTTACCGTTGTACATTTTGTAACTTACAATCCGACGGTCACGATATGTAGTGATCCGACGGTTCACTCTCACCTCGGTATTACCGACACTTGATCCGTGGCTTGACACCCGATTGGTCCATGAGTTCTATTTAAAGCGCATGGAGGGTCATTGTTCGGGTAATCCGTGCATGAGAGAAGCTTATGTAAATTTTCATTCTTTGATTAATAAATTGCCTGTAGTACCCACGTTGGGACAGGCCGTGGACTGTTTCCCTCCTTGCACTCTGAGGGTTTTAACCACGTCAAAAATACTGGTGTATTGATTTGAGATCTGGTTGTGAGCGGTGTCCTTTTGGTATTCTTTCTGTGGAACTTACCCTGTAAATTCCTACAACAAAAAAGGTACAGTTGGAGCTGAACCTACAAATCTCCGAGCTGTGATTGAAGGCGTAGCCCTCCAAACCCCCAGAAGTCAGAGAGCAGTGTGCCTGTGCTATCCAGATGGGGTTGTAACGAATTGGCTAGGCGACACAGAGGTGCACCAGGATGTTAGAGCAAGCACTCACCATACTCACACATCTGCAGGAAGGCCCGTACCTACAGTGCCTAGAGACAGAGGTGCGCAAGTTGCGGCAAGAGTACGATAGTGTCCGGGGCACTGTGCAGACAGTTTCCCTTACTCAATGACTCGCCAAACTACAGCAGGCAAGGGAACTGAAGGACCAATTAGATGTTGCGCAACAAAAGGAAGCCCTTTTTAAAGCATGCATCTAACCATGGATCGACGAAGTGTTCACAATCACCGTTACCATTGAAGGGAAGCTGGCACAGATGCAGGAACTGTACACGATTGGTTAGGAATGTGACCTGGCACATGAAAGTTTAGAGATACGCGTGCAACAAGTACAACAGGCGACGAAAAAATGTGATGTAGACACCCAAGCTGCGCGAGACTTGTTGCATGGACTTCGTGCAAAGATCACCACACTAGCAGAGTGACTCGAGGATGAGTCATGATGATTGTGTTGGGGGCCTGTTGGGCAGCGGATCCCCCCATTGCTAGTTTTTGGGGTTTGAAGCCCAGATTTTGGTCAAGTGTAATGTAAAGACCCCATGAAATGCGGGCGCGGAGCGCGAGAGTCTAGGGTTGTCCACCCTAAAATAATGTAATTTAATGTATGGTATGTCGGCCTACCCATGGTTTGTGGACCATGGGATTGTATAAATAGAGTGAGGCTCTAAGTGTAAATGGAGTCTTAAGTCTTATGATCTTTTGGATGATGAATTAAGCTCTGAGTCTGTAAGCCTGAGTCTTGGGTTGTAGTAGTAGGAAGAGGCTCTACAGCTATGTGTGCAGAGGCCTGGTAGAGTCTGCATCTATGTGCACGGACCCCTGCAGTTGAGTGCGCAGGGCGGAATTGGGATTGTACTGGAACAAAGGATTAATAAAAGATAAGTTGATTCTGAAATACTTTGTGTTTATGCTTCTGTTATATTTATGCATCTCTTTACAGTTCTATGATTGCACGCACTTGTTATGAATGTTGAATGGTTAATGAGAATATTGGGTACACACAATTAAGTCAAGATCTATAATAATAGCACAGTAAGGATAAAGGATATAGATAGCACCTCTTCATGCTCTTTATAGAGTTACGCAGAAGCAGTCGCACAAGTTGCGAAGGACAGACAGCTGCGTGGAGAGGCGCAGGCACGCAGGTTCGTGTCACGAACTTCCTAGACCTCATTAAGACATCCCTCCCATACTACCTCGGGTGAGACCTCAGTCCGCGCACCGCACGTTGTTGCTGAAAGGGCCGGTAGTTTCGGGATTTGTTTGGCTAAATCACTTCTAAACCTGGGTCAAGCCCTAACAAGCCAACATCATCCGAGTTCTTCCAAATTATTGGTCTTTGGGTTACACTCGCATTGGTTGATATGGGATGCCTTAATGCCTTCCTTCCAACGGATATTTTCCCATTGACTCTAACTTGTTGCTTTGGGAATAAGGTCTAGAGTCCTTTTTTCAGTACCTTATGGTTTGCATTCAATAGTGGCAGACTCCTTCACTATCGACAGTGAGAATACATCAATGTCTATTGATTGATAGATTATTTCAAGTGTTCGACTTCAACACATTTATTTACACTTGTTAGATTGTACTGGGGTACCTTGACACTCATTATCATTATTGGTGAGTTTTCTCATGTTTGTTAATGATATACATCAATGACCAGTAATTAAATGATTTCTCACATGGTCGACTTCAACTTATTTATTCACATAGTGTAGAAATGTACCATCTGTGGTTGGTGAAGACCTCGAGTTGTGTCAACATCTTGGTTCACTTGACAACTCCTTCAGTTTTCTGCCAGTGACACCTTCCACCTTATATGTTGCAGTTCTTCACAACAACATCTTATATGTTGGCACCCGAGTTTATGCAGTACCACTATTCCACCTTTATGACTTGGTACTTTTATGAGGATCAATTATGTAGCATCATTGATTAGACAATCTTCTTGCATCATTGACTGGATATTCTTGTATATGTGACATTGAGACATAGATCCATTGTGTTCTTTTGTGTCTATGATCTGGTGATCAATTATGTATTCTACATCTCCTTTTGTTCACTTATGTATACATTCTTGATTCTCTTTATACTTGATCAACGAACATGCTTTACTACTTCCGAGCATGGGTATGGCCGCCTCAGACATGAGTTCTATTTATGACTCCTTCGACATGTATTCGATGAGCTGGAATCTGTTGATCTCCTCCCGGGTTTTCAGATGACTCCTCTCTCTATACTTAATATATTTCGACCATCATGTACCCTTTCTGACCTCATATATTAAGGGGCATATCTTATAACATCATTTATCACTCCTGTAGACTTGATGCTCTTGTATGGCCTTGGGAAACCTTTTCCCATGCATACTTGATCCTTTATTAAAAACAATATTTCAAATTCCATACATGACTCTACCCATTCATAAGCGCGTACATATGCGGGTTTTATAATTGCATACCCACGTATACCTTTTAAATATGCAAAAAATAAAACATTATGCTATTTTTCAAGCATGGTTTACAGGTTTTACCGAGAGCCCACCTATAGGAGCCCAGAGCATAATTGAATTAACTAATTTCAAGTGGTATATATACACACCTTAGGTAGGCCTAAAACACAAAAGATAAGGGATATCGACATTATACCCATTTTTCTCCCAAATCAAGTCTGATTTTCCAATGCCTCCAGCACTTCTAGTCTCTATGGAAACCCTTGTTTCCTTTGTAGAGATGTTCATCATCTTTATAACATCTCCTTGCATTTGTTAGAGAGGTTGTCTTTGTGGCTCGGGTTGGACGGATCTGGAGGAAGGCTTCGTTGATGCTTTGGATTGGATCAGGTTGTACCTTTCCTGTACCTATTGTTGATTATCAATAAAGAAGCTCATGTCTTGTTCCTGATAAGTTATTATCTCATGAATAACAATTTATATGTTTATATATGATGATATAAAATATATTTTATGTATGCACATTGAATTATTTATCATGTATATGCTTCTCTGAATTGATTTGTAGGCCTGCTCGATTCTAGAGGAAGCAGAGGGTTTGGACCCTATAGGAACATCATCAAACGTAGGATCTACGAGTAAGTTTCCAAGTCCATATTTAATAATTCACATGTTTGGCATGTTTTCTTGATTTTATTGTTCTACTATGCTGAGGTTGTCAACC
This sequence comes from Pinus tabuliformis, assembly GCA_031772625.1. NCBI lineage: Eukaryota > Viridiplantae > Streptophyta > Pinopsida > Pinales > Pinaceae > Pinus > Pinus tabuliformis. Next base: position 679,167,825 of record CM062811.1, on the reverse strand, counting down.
CTTACCTTAGGGAACTTTCCCCCCAACACAAAGAGAAGGATTATGTGAGAGAAACCAGATCTGACTTAGTTCAGGGGGGTTACCAAAGTCTCAAGACCCTAACATAACCATCAACAAAAGTTGAAGTGCCTCAAGTTCCTCACAAGTCCCGAAACTTTCAAGGATTGTAAAATCGCATCCTGGAGATTGAATCAGATGATGCACGGTGTGAGGATAATTGCTTTCTTTGATCTCAATGGGACCACTACTAATCGGATGGAAACCATATATGTTACTAATTTGACCAGATTTTGCAACTTCAACGACCAGATTACTCAAATTGAAAGATTCTTCTGATCGCAAATCCAGAAATGTATGAATCAGATAAATTTCATGAGAAAGTTGATTTGAAGAGTTGTCTTCATGCAAAACAAGAGATGATGAGGGATGGAAAGAATACTAAATGATTCAATTATTTACTTTCATGTCATGGATAACCTCACTAGCTTGTGTCAATTGGGAAGTTAACTCATCAGACGAAGAACTTGAAAAGCATGGAGCATCTTCATCACATGTAGACACATCACAAGTAGTAGAGCACAAGGGATAGTGAGATGAAGATAAATTTTCGATAAGAACGTCTTCTTTGACCGAATCTGATTCTATATCTAAATTAAAATCTTCATCAGAAAATAAAATATCAACTGGTGCACTTGGGCATCCGTCATCACTCACATCAACAAAATTATCACCATCAGAATGATTGTTGACTAAGGCTACAAATTGATTGGAAGAATTGATTGCATTTAATTCACTAAAAATATTAGTAGGTTGAAAATCATCCAAGAATGGAAGTGCATCATCTTGACATGGGGGACTTTGAAAAAAAGAAGAGAGATTAAAATTATCTTCACTTTCCTCCTCCTCTATCAGTGTAATGTGACTTCCTTGTATCTAATTGCAATTTGAGCCAGCAACTCAAAGACTAGGAGAGCATGAAGAGCTAGTCGGTGGAGTAGATTGATCAAGAAGATCATGATACGTAGATTCATGACATGTAGATGATAGAGAATTCCAAGTGTCCCTTGAAGAACTAACAGTTTCAATGGAACCAGATTCAAGATTGATGTTAAGAATGCCAATGTTATATTGAGGAATGAAAGGATTAACCTTAACCCAAGGCTTCATGAGCCATTCTGGGGTTTCTTACATTAGATCTGAATAATGAAAAGTGGAAGGAGGACAAAGCGATGGATTATGAATTTAATTTGCAGATTTACCAACTTTATTATCACAGGGAGGCCCCTGAATTGCTACATGAAAAGGAGGAGGACAAGGAACATTAGGAATAGTAGGTTCCTCTGAAATTTGAGGCATCTCATGATTTACAAGAGTTGGGGATTTAAAATAATCAAGGGGTTCAAATTCACCGTGCAAATATATATGAACCAAATTCTTAAACTTTTGTTTAAATAAATCCCAATCCATGTCATCTCTCGTAAATTCATAACAAAGGTCAAGGAATCGATCAGAAAAATCCTCAACTGATTCATTAGGCTTCATTCTTAGTTGATTAATTCTTTTAAGAACATTATGATAATCATACCTATCAAATGATTTATGAAGCTCTTTTGCAAGTTGGTCGAATGAATGGATAGAAGCAACGGGTAACATATGGCACAATTGATTAACGCGACCTTCAAATGTGATTATCAGTAATGTAGCCATGATATCCTTGCAATGTATTATGTTAGAAAAGTAAAAGCAAAAAACTTGAAACAAATGTTCACGAAGAGTTAATTTGCCCTCACCATCAAACTTAAATTGAGACAAGTTATGGAAAAATTCTGTAGGGATGGTAAGATTAAGCTCTTTAGAAAAAAATCTCGAGATTATGATTTGGGGAAGAGCCATTTTGAATAAGATATTCAAAGCAATGTCAACGGGCACAACCTATCATTTGGCCCTCCTTCTAGCGCCATTTGTTGACGGTGCTGGAAATCTGTCAACCACGGGGGTCTCCCGATGTGAAGTCCCAAATAGATTTCACACCATTTGGAATAGGGGCCCCATTTGGAGTATTGATCTAGTTGCCATGTATTCTTATAGACTTTCCTTGGCTTTAGTTGTTGACAAGAGAGAGAAGCGTGTATGTGCCTTTGAGAAAAGTAAGTAAGTGTTCCTGGTGAATGTTCGGTTGCAGGTGTATCAAGGTTCTTCTACTGTAGAGGGAGGAAAGGTGAGCCTCTAAGAGAAACGTCATAGTACCACCCTAGTAGAGGTGCACATAAATGAAAAGATAACCTCCTAACATCCAATATATTCCACATAGATGCGGAAATTGTTACAACCATTACAACACATTTTCAATTAGATAGGCATTAAAATAATTTAAATAGTTCAACTTCTTTATGATAGGTGAAAGAAAACATGAATCATAAATATTCATAGAGCAGTATTACAAGTATTCATAATCCATGCATGAAAATGTGTCAACCATCAAAGTCCAAGTATTAAGTAAAAGTCCTAAGACACATTACTACAACGAGCATCACTAGCTCCAATAGTGGAGCATTGGAGCCATGACTTGCTCCCTAAAATTACTAACTTTTTCTCTTTGATTCCTTATGGGAGAAGAAAAGGTGAAAAGTCCTTTTCTCATACAATGAGGGTGTATATATAACCAATGGGGTTATGCTTCGCCTCCCTTGTGACTCTTTGAATACCCTCAAGATTGTTTAACTTCCTATGACTTTTCAACTTTACATGACTCTTCATCTTCTATACATGTCCTTTAGACTTCCACTTTACAATACATTTTGGAATAATAAATTACATAATCCACAAGAATGATGTGGCATATGGGGACTCATGACATGACATGACATGACACTGCTTATAAGGACTCTTAGTGACATGGCAATGTCAATCCATTCTTGCTTCTCCTTTGTCTTCAATAAGAGATGTGCAATGATTCATCTTCATGAGAGATATGCTTTATTCTTCATATCCACCCTCCAAAGGGTTGTGAATCAAATGGAGTCTTCATGCGGTCCTGATCTTTGATCTTCTGTTGTAATCTAGTGTTCCTTCATCTTCTCACCTGATGATCATCTTATCTCTTTAGCTCTATATGTGTCTTCTAACATGGTCCCCTTCTCATTTTCCTCCCTCATCATCCTGTCATGATAAGATAGAATACCTGCCACTAACAACCATTCATGACAAGTCGACATCAATTCGAAAAACCCCTAACCTAACATGTTTCATGAACTCCCATGTAAGGGCTGGAACTGGTGACTGGTTGAGTGGCTGGCTAAGGGATAGCGCAGTTCCAGAGGCCAAGGTCTAGGACTAAGTCTTAAGACTGCACAATGCACAGTTCAGGATGGCCAAGTTCAAGAGATTACACAGTTGAGGGGCTTCAGAGTTCAGGGCTAGGGTTTGAGGCCTGAAGATGGTAACTGCATAGTTCTAGGAGGAGAGGGGCTAAGGAATTGTGTAGTTGAGGGACTCAAGGACTCAGTCTGGAGGCTTGAGCCTTGAGACTATGCAATGCACAGTTCTGGAGGCTTGGGTAGAGGAACTGCGTAGTTGAGGGACTCAAGGACTCAATATAGCGGCTTGAGCCTTAATTTTGCCTACTCTGTAGTTTTGGGAGGTAGGGAGGCCAGGTGATTGCATAATTGTGAATTTCAGGAGCTCAAGGCCTTAAGCTCAAGGCTAAGGCCTTGAGGGTTGAGACCGCGCAATGAGTAGTTTAGGCCTGGCTGGAGGGCATGATTGCATAGTTTTGGAGGTCAAGGTTCGGGCTTGAGAACTAAGACTGTGCAATGTGTATTCATGGGAGGCAGGAACTGCACATTGTATAATGTCAAGAGGCAAGGTTGCAATTTGAGGGCTGAGACTGCGCAGTTAAGGAGGGCCATATGAGGCTAAGTTGCTTGGTTGGAAGTTTTTCCAAATTTGTCGAAGTGTGGGATCAATGAAGCTGATGTGAACAGTGATAGGACTTGACTTTGATCACAAACTTAGAATAGTTGATGAAACAACATAGATTATCCAGAACACATGAACAATAAACTTCCCTCAGTGCAACAACTTTGTGACGACAAGTGTGACACCAAAGATACACTTTGCGACGACCATGATGACACTTGTGCAACAATGCTTAAAACTTTGGAAATGAGTGTGATACATGTTTACATGGTGAGTACAACTCATTAACACAAATATTACCCCTTGAAACACACCAAAACTAGCTTTTGTGTGTTGTGCGACACTCCACACATTGTCAAATGACTACATTTACTATATGAAGAGAAAAGTGTGAACCACACTTGCGATATGTGAATGACAGTGAAAGAAACACATGCCAAAGTGAAGATAACATGAAAATGACACTAATTAAAGTGAATGCAAGCAAAAACAATAGTATTGATCATGAAAACGACACTTGTGAAGATGAAATTGTGCAAAAGGCGACAATTGAAGAAACTCATTGAAAAATAAGTATAATCGCAAATAAAATGAGGAACTGTCAATGACGTGCACACTAACTGCTGATATGGGTTGAAAATTGCACATGCACTATCTTAGTGTACTGTGCTATGCCTTTTCGAGCTTGTGTGAAGGAATTCTTTCATGAATGTGTTACAGACTAAGCATGTGTGGGCAGGTGACTTCGACACTTACGATCCAAAAGCAAGCTCGAAGACTTAACAAATCATCCACCAACCAAGAAGTTACTATGGAATGATCGATCGTAAGTTTCACAGTAGGCTCCAAAATTCAAATATTAGCAAAATTTTTGAGGGTGTTTGTCGTAGCGACAATAGGACCAGGGCTATATCTTCTATGGATTTGTGTGTGATTTAAAGGTCCAAGGGTTCGGGAGTTGTGCCAATAATGGATAAAATGTGCACCCCAGATTTCCTTTGGGACTAGACATAATTGGAATTGGTTATATAACACGAAGGAGTTGGCCCCTGTGGGACTCGCCAGTTTGGGTCGAGGTGGAAAGTCCCATAGAGGCCTGATAACCCTACATGGATGCCATGTAGGTGCCACGAGTGATGTGGTACTATTTGGGGTACATGGAAAAGCCATGTGGGTCACACGTGGATGCAACATGGAAGTGCATTGCTAATGTGGCACAATTTATTTTGTTAAACTTCGAATAGACATAACTTTCAATATAGGTGTCGGATTGAGATAAATTTTCCATCATAAGAAATATCTCAACGAGCTCAACGCGATGATAATATTTGTTTTGAGTTTCGACGAAGTTGGTAAAAATATTATTTTTGCAAACCTATATTTATAACAAACCTTATAGGTTGGGTTAGAACAATAAGTAACACCTTCCATGACCTTAAGCACTAGTAGGGGGTGGGAGGGAGAATTCCAACTATGAGCATGGACATTTCACTAAAAATGATGAAAAAGTGAAACCTCAATAATCCACAACTATTGGGAAAGAGGAGCAATGGACTCAGGTGAATAGGAAAATGATCTCCATCCCAAATATGGGAGTAAGATATTGGACCATGTCCAAAAATTCCCTAATGGAAAATGAAGGGATAAACATATGAGGAAGCAATAAAGGATTGTCAATAAACTAATTTGAAGACCTTGCGACTTCCAAAAAAGATGACAAATTCTCAACACACAAACAAATACAAAAATCTTGGATGGGTGGGTAGGGGGACTACCCTTCAAAAAAACAACTTGATTTCCCTCCAAAATCTCAAGAAATATCAATTGTAACAGAGTCACCTTTTTTTCCCAAATTCATAAAGTGGTAGAGTAGAATAAGATAGAGAACACCCAATAAGGACATCAAATAAGTGAAAAAACCATACTCAAGATGACTAAGGAAAATATGGAACCTTATGTGGACGTGGAAGAAGTGGAAAACCACAACGATGATGAGTAGACATTTCCAGAATATGTAACTTAAGAAGAATAAATGGCATAATCACTTAACAAAGAAAAAAAAATGGAGCTTAGGTGATACACCTCCACACAAATCTAGACGAAAGTCATTTAAAAAGAACAGGGAAGAGCAAGCAATGAATGATTTATTGATGGGGACTTAAAAAACCTTATAATAACTAGTCAATCTAGGAATAAAGTGCCAAAAGCTACTAGGAAGAAAGTACCCCAAAAAGGTTTGTTTGTTTGTTTTTTTTTTTTTTGTGTTTTCTAAAATTAAGATTAAATAATGATTTTTAATGTCCTAGAATAGTAGGGTTCTAGGAAACTCTCACAAATCTATTGTTATTAAAGATATAATCAAAGTAGAATGCGTTATGATTATTTTCCTATAGGAGACCAAAATGAAAATGGTGGAAGTTGTAAGAATAGGGAGATAATTGTGGATACAATGCGATGGAGTATCTTAAGATTCAAGTGGTGCATTAGAAGGAATTTATACAATGTGGAATACTCATGAGGTAAGACTAGAGTTTTCACACCAAAAGCAAAATTGGATCCTTACAAAGTTTAAATTTTTTCACACATTCTGATATATAACCATATACAACATTTATATGCCCATTGATTACATGTATAAGAAGTTTTGTTGGATATCTTTACAAAACCTTTGAAATTCTAAGTTCACTAATGATTGCATAATTGCTAGATATTTAATTTTACCCTTCATTTCTCAAATAAGGGTGGGGGGATGTTGTCAAAGACCCTTTTAGTGAAAAGCTAAAAGATTTGATAGATGAACAAGATTTTCTAGATGTTAAACTCATTAAAGTTAAGTTCAGTTGTTTAAATAGAAGAGCAAGTCCTAGTCATATAACCGCTAAACTTGATAGATTTTTAGTCCACAATAATCCTTTGTTATAGAATCAGGCCTTCAAATATAATATCTTTAATTTAATCACTTCAAACTACAAACCTATCTCCCTCCAGTTCCACAGTCCTCCTAACTTTGGGCCTTTTCCCTTCAAGTTCAACTTGTGTTATCTCAACCACTAAGAAGTTTATGAGAACACCAAACAAATTTGGAAAACTTAGTGATTGGTACTCTTGTTTACATATGGTAGCATAAAATCAATTTGGGCTCAAATAATGGGAATATTTGTACTCCCATCCTCATGTGGAGAAATAAAAGATTATATCTAAGCTTGAAAGGTTACAAATGGAGATGGAAATAGATATATCCCAATATATTGTGAAGGAGGAGGCATTTCTACCAAAGCAACTTTTTGAGGCTCTGAGACAAGGGGAATAATATTGATCACTAAATTCTCAAAGCCCCTGCCTCAAATTTGGGGAAAAGAGTAAAATATTTCTTCACAAGCATGCCAAGGCTAACTTATTTAAGAATATTGTGAAAGAAATCATATCAGATAGAGGAGTTAAAATCTTGTAGCACAAGCCATAAAGGAAATGACTAAAATCCACTTCAATGACCTCTTTTCTTAGCAGAGTTATGTAACTTATTCAAGTGTTGATGAGATGTTATATCACATTCCAAGGATAACCTCGAGCGATGAAAATAAGATGTTGGAACATCCAATAATAGAATATGAAATTTAATAAGCAATTTGGATTTTGGAGTTCGACAAATCCCATTTTATGGGTGTTTTTTCCATATCATTCTATATATTTTGTTGGGACGTTATAAAACACAATCTCAAGAGGATGCTTCAATATGCACAATGCTCATGTAATTTAGGTGGTAATATGAATTCTTCCTTTATAGCTTTATTTTTAGAGAATTTAATCCCTCCTCTTATGCTAGGTTTTGGCCCATATATTTATGTAATTCCTCATATAAAATCATGACCAAAGTCATTGTTGGACACTTAAAATGCTTGCTCCCTAAAATTATATATGCTAATCAAAGTAATTCCATGCAAAATAGAAAAATTATTAACAATATTGTTTTAGTTCATAGGGTGTCTTGCTCTACGATTTCAAGTAAATAAAAAGGAATGTTAATCAAACTGGATATGGAAAATTTCTTTGTATAGGTCTAACACCCTTTTCTATACAAGGTCATGGAGAAACATGCTATTTAACAACTCAATATTTATTCAATGGAAAACATCACATATTAGTGCTCCATGGATAACACCTTTAGAAAATTGAAGTCTTGGTTCTATTTTCCGAAGAAACCATTGTTTTAGGCAAGGATTTCCACTCTCCCCTTTGTTTTATATTATTATGGTTGACTCCCTTAGCTGCAAACTATAAATTGAAAATTTGGTGGGTAACTTCCTAGGGATTCAAATTGTAATATGGGTGGAAAATCTCCATCATTCTCAATTTGTTGATAATCCTCTTTTTCTTTGAGGGTCTTCTTTAATAATTGCTTCAAGGTTTTGTAGATTTCTTGAACCTTTTTTGGATGCACTGCAATGGAAAATCAATCATAGGAAATGTTAATTCTACAGCTGGAACACTAGCCCTTTGTTAATGCACTCAACCTCTTGCATTTTTCAATTTCCCCTAGCTAAAAATTACAACTTCTTTCGATACATTAGGATTTAAATTTCTCTCAAAATTTCCTCATCATAGGCTTGGCACAACGTCTTTGATAAAATTATATTAATTTTTTTTCAATGAGGCTCTCAGTGGCTCGACCCAACATGGATATTTGTTCTGAAAATGACAACATTATCATCCCTCCCTCTTTATTAGTGTTATTCTATATTGGATCCTTGAAGCACGACGAACCAAATTTCCATGCACATGAGGAAGTTTTTATGGCAAGGAGGACACTCAAATAAAAAGAAGTACCATATCATCAATTGAAAAATAGCTGGAAACTAAAAAGACGGGGGTGGTCTTGGAACATGAGACTCAAAAATGATGAACATGATTTTTAGAGTGAAGCTCCTATGGTTATTGATATTTGGGAATCCTGATTGGTGGAAAAAGGCTCTTTGGAAAAAATACTTTAGTGAGCTCAAGTCAAAAGGCATGAATCTGTCCTTAAAAGTAAACAAAGGATCCCCTATTTTGAAACTCTTAAATTTGACCATCCCTCTCATTATAGAAAAACCCACTTAGATCCCTGGTAATTAGAAATTGATGAACATATGGGAAGATAATATCCTAGGGAAAGAGAAGTTAGATATTTGACCCAATTTATCCCCCCCTAAAGGAATGGATAGATGGAAGGCAGATTGAATTTCTTTATGATCTAACTTCATCCGACAAGAATACATGGCATTGGCTTGCTTGGAACTTTAGTTCTCCTCCAACTCCCCTGCATCCCTTGATCTGTGACCTCTCATAGGCCCTCTTTGGATGTGTTCCTTGGTTCATCAATGATAAGTATCTCAAAGGATGGGCCTACTATTTCTATTCTATCAACATTGATTACTCCTCTTTGTTATATGTGTTGTCCCCAATGCAATAAATTATGTGGAAAGCAATTTTGAATAATGATGACCTCCCTAAAGTTAATATATTTTTATTTTATCCTTGCTTATGGGAATTGTATTATAGTTAAAAACCTATGGAGGGCATCTCCAAGCCCTCTCAATGTGTGATGTATAAAAATGTAGAGGAATCGATCCAACATTAATTCTTAGATTACATCCTTACAATGATGTTTGGCCATATGTAATTATGTTTAGTCATCTGTAACTAGAGGAATTTACAATGGAAGCCTTGGGATGAATTATGTTTAGTCATCTGTAACTAGAGGAATTTACAATGGAAGCCTTGGGATGAATCCTTTAGTGATAGAGCAATCTCTAACCAAAATCCTTCAATTCCAAGACAAATTTCAGAAGTCTACCTGTATAAAATGCTAGCTCACGAGTATTGTCTATGCGAGAATCGATATTGTCTATACTGGAATCGGTACATCTTCCCTGCTGTGACCGATGGGATTTCTCTTTTATTAGTCTCTGAAGTTGTCACCTGTTGCTGCTTAGTCTCTGAAGTTGCCACCTGTTGCTACTGTGTCTACTGTGGCGTTGTTGCATATTGTTGTGGTGTCTATGGAACTGAAGTTGAACGGAAGGGAAGGGAACTGAAGCTGGAGAAAATAGAAGAAGATCAGAGAACAGAAGAAGAAGATCATAAGGGAACTAAAGCTGGAGAGAATAGAAGAAGATCATAGTTGTGTTGTGTTTTTCCAGGTGCTCAGTGGAGGAAAACCAAGGATCCTCATAACTGTGTGTTTTTTCACTGCCATCTATTGGTAAGGACTTCTTTGCAGTAAGAACTTCTCTGTGGTAAGGGGACTTCCCTCTGGTCTGGCTTCTCTGCGGTAAGGGGACACTAAAGCTCGCTCACTTCAAGCAAGCTCACTTGACTTATTCAATAAAGCATAGAGGCAAAGGTAACAAAGCGATAGAAAGTGTATTACAACCAACAAGGGAAGCATAGCTACCAGCATAGGACTAATAAAAAATGACCAGCGCTTACAAACGTGCACTTTCTAATGGTAAGACGCAGGTCCCAGAGCACTCTATAGTCCCCAGAGGAAGAAGAGTTATTTGGCCGACATACCTTCCATTTAGAAGCCTCAGAAAACTTATTCGAAAGCCAACATCCTATTCTATTCCAGCTTTCCAACATCCTATTCTATTCCATCTTTCCTTCGCCTAGTCCCATAGTTTTCCAGCTTTCCTTCGCCTAGTACCAGAGCTTTCATATGCAAAAGAAGGAGCTTCAGTTTTGAACCTTTTGAACCTTGAAGCAATCTCAGTTGAAGTTGCAACGTACCCATCAACATCAAAGCAGGAAGCAAATTCACCACCTGTTATTGCTAGCTGAAGGCAGAGGGTCTTCAGGCCGAAGGCGGTCTTCTTCCTTCAACTTGGTCCACTCCCATGCTGTTAGTTCCAGTAGGTAGGTAGCTCAGAGTTTCTTTTTTCATTGATCATATGAACAATGACTTAAAGAAAAAGGTACAAGGTACATATAATAGATCATTCTTTTATGAACCATCTGTCAAGTCATTACTCACAGACTTATTCTTACATTACTGTATGGATCGATTTATTAGTCAGCCGGCGTAAGGTTGTATAGCTTTGATAGTTGGGTTTTGCCTGAGAGAATAAGCTATTGATGAACCCACTATCCTATCTAATCGGGTTCATTCGTTACCCGACTGAGATTAGATTAGTCTCACCGCAGTGCTCTAATTGAGTTTGGTTATTGTTAAACTCTACGAATGGTAAGCCATAGGGTGGGCTCCTTGTTTGAGCATGGCTCCAATGGCATATTGAAATGCATCACATTCAATTGCAAAGGGCTCCTGGAAATTGGGAATTTGCAGAACTGGGGTTGAGCAGAACTTGTGCTTTAACTGCTTAAAGGTATCTTCAGCCTCTGGGCTCTGTAATCTCATCCACTCAGTGTGGATACATTTTTAATGAGCTCTCCATATGACTCATTTGCGGAAATAAATTACCCTATAAGAAGAATCTATTGATACGCTGGATGACTGATTTCTGAGAAGTTCCCATCACCTTTGGTTGCTTGGTCAAGAAACTGAGAGTTAGATGAAGGGTCTGATCTTCCAGCAAAAGATCCAGAGGGGGCACTTGGCTACATGCAAGCCACACTTGGCAGCTGGGTAGTTCAATTTTTTTATTTATTTAACCATTTAACCTTCATATTTACTTTTTTATTTTATTTTTAATTTAAATATATTTTTGCATACATGGGACGTGTCTAGGCATGTCTTACTGAATTTCAAATTTCATTTATTGGCAGCTGTTAGCCCATGGAGATATATGAATTCTCAGCTAGGTAGGCTCTTTTCTTACATACAACAAAGCCCCTGGACTTAGCTGTAGTAATGTATCTCGCTGGTACAACACGACGGGCCTTTGCTAAACAAAAATTTGAGGAGGAGAGGGAAGGAATCGAGCTTACTACATAAATGTGCAAACAAATGCACTACAGGAAGCTACAGGAGAAACTGCTACAACAATTTCACTCTACAAGAAGCTACATAAGAGGACTGCTATAGCTTGAGGCCTAAGGGTTTCCTACTGTAAACTCAAATTACACTTCCAGCATGTGAAGAAGACCCGCCAGGCTCAGCTACCACCTCCATCACGAAAATCATTATTAAAACCAAGGATCTCAACCAAAATAGGTATGTCACATAAACCTTGGTTTAGGTAATCATGTATTTATAATACCCCACTAGGCATAGAGGGCCTGGGCTTCGTGGGATAACCCAATCACCTCCATCCATGTCCACTCCTAAGGGCTACATCAAAGATCCCAATTAATGTGATTAAAGCCCTTCTTCCCCTGTAGGTCGGCCCAAAGAAAGTCTTGCAAGAGCTTCTCCAGCTGAAGATAGGAAGCATGAGAGGGATCTCAACATGAAGAGTAATACACATGGGTAGCAATTAGGACCTTAGAGCAAATTTGGAATCCTGTCGCCAAAGACAGGGGTCAAGAGATCCATTTATCCACTTTCTTGGATATTCGTCGGAGCACAACATCCCACAAAGCCTTCGACGAGGCCTGGAAGGCGAACGAAATCCCCATAAATTGAAAGATTTGTCCTGTTGGATCAAGGACCAGCACTGGATGGCAAGCCATTCTGGAAGGGTATCCTACAATTAGCCAATAACACTTTGTTTTACCTGCCTGGAGTTTTGAACCCAAGGCTTCATTGAAGATTTGAATACAGTAAAGGGTGTTTTCCACTGATTCTTTTTCCTCTAAGAACAAGAATTATTAGCTCCCAAATGTTGGCTTCAACATTTCTTCTTGAATCAATTTACATTGCATCATTTCATTTCATCATCAGATTATTCTTAAGGAAAACATTCTCTCACAGGCTTTTCGATCTTCTTTATTTCTTTCAGATATTTCTAAACTTTTTCTATCTCCTCGTAAATCTATTCTCATTTTATAATACTCTCTAATGTGCCTTCTCTGTATACACATCATCTAACTCTTCTTGATTTTGACAATCTATATTCACATAATGGGAAGCTTAGATGAATTTCTCCATGACTACAAATGACCTGCTTCACCTTTAAACTGTGTGCGTTGATTGGTGATAGAACTTGGAGCATGTCGAGGCCTGGCTTATTTGCATGATTGCGACACCTAGAATTGTCCACAACGTTCTAAAGCTGAGCAATATATTCATTGATGAAAGGTTGGAAGCACATGCATCAGACTTTGGTCTTGCAAAGCTATTGGACGATGGTGAAACACGTCACCATTGTTGTTGCAAGCCTTTTTAAGGCAGGAAAAGGGATGTAGTTATAAAATTGTAGGCAGAAACAAAGCTTCATCATCAGTACTCTACCTTTAGTGACAACATTGGGCATCACTGTGGGCAGTGACTTTTCCAGCTTATCCACACTTGACATTGTCAACAAGACAATGAAGATGAATGGAAAGTTTCTAAAACATAAGCTCTCTATTTCCAATAATTTTTAGTTTTCGAATTCTAAGTTCTCTATTTTCAGCAATTTTCATTTATGCTAATGTTATTTTTGTGCATAAAAAATTACTACAGGAAATCACAACAAAAATTATAATGTTTCTATCTCACAAGGTTTATTATAATGTTTCTGACAATAATTTAGGAAGATATTACTCATTGTCTTGACTAACAACAATAAAAAATTATATGGCATCTTGCTTTTTGTTTACAAATTTGGAAATAATAAATCTAACTTATGGATCCATAAGTAGAAGTCTTTTTTCAACATGTGTTATACGCATGGATTGCTCTTGAGTACAATACACTCTTTCTTATCCATTGTCATTGGAAACAAATATTTTTGCGACAAATGGAATATCCGACAGGCAAGCAGGAGAATGTGGGGCATGATCAGATTGATAGGAAGACTCCTGCAAAAAAAAAAGGTTGACCACTCAGGATAATGAAGCAAACGTATAAGGTTTTTGGGTATCTATAAGTCCCACTCTTCTTTGAAGTCTAGAGAACTTGGGCAAGTAACCTTTTATGAGGCAACTAATCCATTCCATTTGGAGTAAATATAAACTTTAAATCAGCATTGGCTACACAAATCTCAACTTAGATTGGCAATTATTGAAAAGATGTAACCAACGAACCCAAATTGGTCTTGGTTACTGGGGGCCTGAGGGTGTTGTGACTACATTTTTTTGGTTTAGTAATAAAGTATATGATGTATTTTCTTTACTAAACAATCCCAACAAAAAATGTAAAAATATAAATCAAATTTTCACTTGGACTCAATTTGTTGCTTGTCATAATTTGCCTTGTATTCCATGTTTTAAATCTAAAATTCCAAAAAAATTGAGAAAACCCACCTTTTTACCATTATCATCGACGTTTGGCGAGTCACCAGGGTATTCTTATGCATTTTTCTGATTAAACCCCAGCCTTTATCACATGTTCCGTTCACAACCAATATAGAGATCTTGGTATGGTACACATTGACTGTATGGCTGTATTCTATTGTTATGCTCTAATCCTATGTTAGTCTCAGGTATGATTTATGTGTCCTTTTTCTCTAGTTAGACTTGCTATTGAATTTATTCTTTGGCCCCTTATATCATTAGGCTCTTCAGTCTACTACTCGATTGGTTGTTGGAGTCATTTGTTTTAGTTGTATTTTCTACTTTGGATCTATGCTTGTTCTATGTGTTTTTGAGGTGTGGCCTTGGGCCCTATGCTCTGTTTTTGCAAGTCTTAAGAGCCATCCCTTATTTTTTGTGCACCTATTGGTATTTATGCATCTCAAGCATCTCCAAGCTTTCTTTCCAACACTCAAGTTAACTCCTACATCATGTTTTCACTATTGTTATTATGGCTGGTGACAAAGCCCTTGAGCCAAGCAAGATATGTGATGCTCATACTCAAAGAGGTTGCATATTTTCTTTCTACAGTGCCTCTCCATGATCTTAGGTACAAAGGTTGATAGGGTTACATGAATGGCTAGTTAACATTATCAGTAATGTACCTCACCTTATACTCAAGCTATAGTTGGTTCTTGAGTTATCTTAGACAAGGACATCAACATACCTCAACTCAACAAATTATGGCAGAGTTCCAAGGTTGGCTGCAAGATAAAGGGTTCTTAAGTCCAGAGATACTAAGGCGTTCCATGCTATGGATTTCTATTGGTTGGCTAAATAGCTTAGATATGATATATGTAATATGTGGTATAAGCATATCCGTATTCAGTTAAGCAGTGCTTCACCACCTATTGATCTAGCAGTTGACATGGTTGACCCAGTTTCCTAAGTTGATGACCTGGCTGACCTAGTTTCAACAGCTATTACTGCTCAATTACACATCACTGGTCTAACCCAATCCTAGTAGTTCTCCATATGGTATCCATTCTATGGGTTTGGTCCGAGCAATTGTTATGTCTTTCCAGCGACAAGAAGCAAGATCCGAGATCAAAATTGATGTCTTAGGGGGACAAGTGTACCTCTCCTCGGTCAGGCAATTACTAACTCAAGAAAGCTACTGAGCTCAGAGATAGTCGTTTTTCTATTCATGGCTCAATGACTTCTGGTGATAACATGAACTCACATAGAAGCTGCCATTTTACATTCTATTCGTGAATCTGTTGAAGGACTTAGAAAGTTAGAAGCCAAATTAAGCATCTATGTTTTCACTCCAATGTAACTCCATGCTTGTTAAGCATCTATGTTTTCACTCTAGAATGGGAGATCTACAATGTAACTCCATGCTTGTGAGGCATCTATGTTTTCCCTCTAGTTTGGGAGATCTGCATGAGCCACAAAGAAATATTCAAAATTCCAGTTATCTGAAAAATATTGAACTCTTGACTGGACAAAGAGGTTTTCCACAGGTTGCAAAATTTGATCGAGAGCTATGGCTTCAGATGTATCAGGTTTTAAAATCTTTGAAAAATATGGAGCACTTGACTGGACCGACTGGGTTACGATAGGAAACAAAGTTTGATGGAGTGTTGAATGATTGTAAAGAACGTTTCTTTTTGATGGAGTGTTGAATGATTGTAAAGAATGTTTCTTTCATTTCTTCTTTCCTCTGAAGGACAGAATTAAAAACTTCATTTCTTCTTTAAACACGGAACTAAGAACATCAAAGAATTTATCAGTCCGCAGGAAGATGCAGCAACTATTTTGATTCTTCAAGACATCTCAGAAAATATTGCATCCAAGATGCAAAGACCTCTAACTCTTGGCCAGATTGGAATATTGCAAGTAGTACTTCCCCTTCTGCCGAAGGATCTTGTTTATTATGAACCTAAAACACTGCATCTATCACTCGAATACACAATGTCATAGTGTCATTAAGCAACTTAGCCAGTTTAAGTTGAATATATGCTTTCCTTATATGTTTTGCACTCAAGGCAGGGACTTGCTGCTCAACAACCCTCCTTGTTTTGGGATCAAGTTAAATTTAAAAATAAATTTTTACATGCATGATGCAATGTTTAGGATAAGGATCAAGCATATCAACATTATAGTTGAAGTGGCATTTTTATGGAAGCATTTAAAGCAATAATTGATCATATTAATTATGTAGTTAAAATGGTTATTTTAATTTCACTTTGTTTTTAATATATTTTTATATTTTTGTTGATATAAATTTTATTATGCAATATTTTTTTTCATAAATTATTATAAAAATATTTGTTATATAAAAATGATTATTTTTTGAGTTAAAATATTTATTGATATATTAGAAGAAGATAAAAGATATTATTTTAATTTGTTTTATTTTTTATTAGGGAAACTAAATTAAAGGCAAAATTTTAAGTTCTTCAAAAATATATATGAGAATTCAAAAAATATATTAGAGGGTGTTTAAAGGTTAGTCCTAAGATCTAAAATAACCAACATGGCAACTAAAATAGAAAAATAAGTAGAAAGCCCTCAAATTAAACCATAAAAAGACACCAAATCATGTCAAAGGAGATGAGTTAGAGGGGACCATTTTGATGGGTTCTTTGCCTCTATCAAGAGAGCCACTCAGTTCAAGAGTGAGGTTGAGTTGATATTTTGTTCTTTGCATGCAACGATCTAGAGATTTTATGGAAAATTGGATCTCATCTAGCACCAGAAGAATCTCCTCTGCTTTGTTGTGATCTAGCAGAACTTTGTCGACCAACATCTTCATTTGCCAATGGAGGTCAATTGTTTCCATATATTGATTGTGCCTACCACGGGAATGCCTAGTATTAGGTCCCCATGTAACCACTTCTTCTACAACATTTATATTTTATAAGCAACTCATTGTTATGCGGACAAATCGCTCTTTTGGACAAGCGAAATCTCCCTATATTCAATGGTTGAATCTAGTAACAAACAAAAAAACTAGTAAATATTTCCCTGAGTTCATTCCTATTGAATCATAAGCAAGAATGCTGGAATATGAAATCCATACCTTTCAAACGAAATGCCTGATGAAGATCCTCGCTATGGTTTGATGCAACTCCTCAATGCTCATAATCCATACCTGCAAACATAATAACAATAAAGGATCAAAGGCATATGATAGATAAATGACTCAATAAAACCCATACTAGTGATCAAGGAAACTAGTACCTAATATCATTATCAATGGAAAAATGGAAGTAAACACACAATACATTAGCTCCATTGAACAATACTGTGGGAAAAAAAACACTCTTTTGTATTAATCTTGAATAAGAATGAGCAATACAACCTTAGCCTTGATGTTGCAAGCCTCTTCCCATTAGTCTCCAATACTCCCCTTAGGTGACAAGATTTCCATCCCTATTCCAACAACATAATTTTACCTTTAGAAGTCTTCTCTAGCCCTCTGGTCTGTGTTGAATTTATAGGCCAAGAGGAGGAGGTTTGAGATCCTCTTCTTAAGGGATGAGATCCATAAAGAGAGGGATGAGAGCTCCACAAAGAGAGTGAGTTTTCTCCATGAATAGACGGATGAGGCCCAAGTATGCAAGGGCTCGAGGCTTTTAGTTGGGAAATATTCCTCCAACAAGACTTCTACAAATCACTTTTTATTTTTACTCTCGTTAAGAGATTTGCGCAGTTCACAGTGGAAGACAATGTGCAGACTTGTGCAGGTCACAATGGTCAAAACTATGCATGTGCAAACAATGGCTAGAGAAACTGCGCAATTGGTTAAAAATAGGTTTTTGAGCAATGCAATATAGAATTCTTGTAGTCTTTGGGATTGTTTTTCTTCCAACTTTGTAGGGGAATGCTTGAAACATTACATTGGATAGCGAGAGATCCAGATTGGCAGTCATTTTCCTAATGGTGAAAAAATGACATGTAACAGATTGTCCCCTAAAGTGCAAAGTCAGAAAGGATGTTGAGGACTGAAGCGCTTTATCATGCCAAATTTCAAATTAGAGACCAATTGGTTGGAGACCTGAAACAAACAATCAAGGATTACGATACAATATTTTCATATTAACATCATTGAGGTAGGCATTCCCATACTTATAGTAAAAGTATCTCAAAAATCAGTATGGAAATGTACAAAAATTCATGTTAACAATAGACATAGTACGGATGCAGCCACAAATATGGATCTATCTTTTCAATCATGAATATCTTGAAACTCCACGTAGCCTGGACGGATGAAACTAGATACAGGGTCTTGATCTTCATCTCTATCAATCCATAGTATGAATCTAACCATGCGAGTGAATGTCTCGAAGTCAAACATGGTAAAAACCACCTGATTATCGATCAATGATATGAACCGTTAATAGGTGCGAGAGAAACCACCAATAATGACAATGGTCCTCAAGGTACCCTAATACAATCTATGAAGTGTGATTAATTGTCTTGAAGTCAAACACTCATAGAGTCATTCGTTCGAAGGTAAATGATGAGAACCTGTTGTTGAAAGAAAGAAACTTGCCATTAAGGCATGCAAGCTCCAAGGTACTAAAGGAGGTTTCTAGATCAACTTCCTAGATAATGAGTTGAAGTTGATAGGAAGCGATCCGTCACAGGAGGGCCTACGACACAAAACTCATGCCAAGTTTTGAAGAACACATTTTGGAGTGATTCAAGACTAACTTGGGGATGGCTGACGTGATTGAGGGCTATGAATTGCAAGGTAACTTTAACTAAGGTTGGGCTTCTCTTGAAGATATTGGTGACACGACATTTCAATTTGGTAACATTTAACTAAAAAATAAGACCCAAAACCAAAATGAAGACTTTTAATGAGGTATGATCAACTAAGAGACAAATGGATTTCCCAACCCAGACACAAAGGTGACAAAGTGTCATGTTCAAGAGCGACATATTGTCTTACAATATAAACAAATGCTTCTTTCCAATTTTCCCTCACCATTACTCGCAAGTACCTCTTTATTTTTGTGCAAGCTTGAGGAGGATAACATATCCTTGTCTTGTAAGTTCATCCTTCAGATGAGTCCTTTAGAATATTTTTAACGAACCCTCCGAAGGAGTGGTTCGGTTTCATCATGATTGATGAGACTTGCATTGTTTATGTTTAACGAGTCCAATGAAGGGGTAACTTGATGTCGTTTTCATATTTAAAGAGTTTGAAAAAGACACGAAAAGAAAACTCATTCAGTTCTTTCAGCGTAAATTTTTAACGATCCTAGAGAAATTAGAGCTCGATGTTTTTCAGTTTTAGGGAGTTGGGATAAAAATATAAGTAATCTCCACAGAGTCCTTTTTCATAACTTTAGTCTCTCAAGCCCGGAAAAGGGTAAAATAATGCAAGAAAGAGCTCTTTTGACCATGATTAGTCAAAGTATACCTTTTTCGTAAATAGTCTACATGATTCGTAAAAGGGTAAATTTATATCAAGTAAACATTTTTCGTTTACTTTCACGAGTTCGAAATAAACAAGTGTACTCAACA
The DNA here is from genome assembly GCA_031772625.1 of Pinus tabuliformis. NCBI lineage: Eukaryota > Viridiplantae > Streptophyta > Pinopsida > Pinales > Pinaceae > Pinus > Pinus tabuliformis. Next base: position 679,148,049 of record CM062811.1, on the reverse strand, counting down.
ATCTTTTCATATTTTGGGAGTTTGAAAAGAGCTTTAAAGAGAACTCTTCCTAGAGGAATGAGTGGTATAAAGGGTAGCAACTAGTTCCTGTCATGATGGAACTACTCAAAACATGTAGAGGTTGACAAGAGGCAGGGTAATAAGACCACTAATTCTATGTTAATTAGTGGAATAGTTGTGTGTTGATTATTAATCACATGATTGATCTAACTAGTTGCATACTTTAATTTTTGGGTTGTTACATATGGTATAAGAGCAAAATTTCAACTATGTTGGACTTTTGGGTTATTTTCTTTATGATTGATTAATATTTTACTTAATATTTTAACCTGAATATTTTTTTTTTTAAATAATTTAGTCTCGATTTTAATCTATATTATATAGAAAGAGACAATAGTGATAGTAGTGGTCATCTATGTAATATTGAAATACATTCATCATCTTAAAATTAAAATTTTAAGTATTATATATATATATATATATAAACCATTAAAATTGTAAATATTAAAAATGTGTATATGAAATACATAGATTTTATTAATATTTTTAAAAAAGCCCCAAATGAAATCAATGGCATGCAATAGGTTTTATTAACACAGTGCCATTGCCATATAACTAAAACTTGTAAAAATTTAATGTTAAAGGGACATACAGTAAGAAAGGACTCGATTCTTATATTCCAACATTCCTTGTACCTGGGGGCAACAAGCCCTTCCTTGTACCTCCCCTATGATTAATCTCCTTGTCACACTAGACTCCCTTCGTGGGAAAGTAAAGCTCTGGCAAAAACAAAAGCAAAATGTCCACAAGAAAGAACTTGATGACATTCAGAAAGAATTGGATTAGATTCTTCCCAAAATGTCCTCCCACTGCCTTCCTATGAAGATTCGGCTCCGAATACACACACTTGAAATCAGAAAGAAAAACATACTGTCATTTGAGGAATCTACATGGAGACTAAAAAGCAGGGCGACTTGGATAAAGGAGGGTGACCGCAATACAAATTTTTTTCTCCCTTTTGCTAACCATTGCCTAAACACAAATTCCATCTGGGAGATTATGGATGAGGACGGACAAATTCACCAAACACAAGAAGGTATCTACAATGCGGTTGTTCATTACTTTCAGAAGGCATATGACAGAAATGAAAATATAATGGCGGAGGATCTAATTTGGGGAATTGAGCCTTATCCCACTATGTACGAGGACGAGCAAAATGAAGAGTTCTACAAGATAGTCATGGAGGAAGAACTCTTGAATGTACTAAAATCCTTCAAGAGGGATAAATGTCCGGGTCCTGATGGATGGACGATTGAACTCTTTACTCATTTTTTTGATCTTTTTAAGAATGATCTTTTGAGCATGGTTGAGGAATCCAGATCCACGGGCAAAATACATCAACACATCACTTCTACATTTATTGCCCTCATTCCAAAGAATAACAATGCAAAAAATTTCTCGGAATTTAGGATGATTTCCCTATGCAACATTATTTACAAAATCATTTCAAAGAAAATTGTTGGCAAAATGCAAAATACTCTTTCATGATACATCTCTCCTGAACAACATGGGTTTCTCCAGAACAGGCTCATCCATGATGTTGTTGCAAACATGCAGGAGAGTATGCATTCGATACACATCAAGAAGCTAAATGCGGCTATCTTCCAGATCGACCTAAGGAAGGCATACGACTGCCTGGATTGGGGTTTCCTCAGATGCGTCCTTATCAAAATTGGACTCAGTCCTAGATGTATAAATTGGATAATGGCATGTGTAGACAATGTAAATTATGCTGTCCTAATAAATGGTTATCCAACTAAATATTTTTGGGTTGCTCAAGGTTTGCGGCAGGGATGCTCACTTTCCCTGCTACTCTTCATTTTGGTAATGGATTGCCTAAGTCTGCACATAAAAAGAGCGGTAATGGAGGAACAGTTCCGCCCACTGATGATAGGCAACAACAACAACATTTCACACAGTCTTTTTGTAGATGATATTTTGATCTTGGGTATGCTCTGTCGCTTTTCCTGGTTATGTCTCTTTAATATTCTTAACAAATTTGCAAATGCTACAGGATTACACATAAACAATGGAAAATCTGTAATATACCACGGAAATTGCGACATGGAGATTATTACATATATTGAAGATTTATTTGGTATCAAGGCAATGCCTGTTCAAAAGGGAATGAAATATCTTGGATATCGCGTAAAACCTTGTTGTTACAAATCTATTGACTGGCAATGGATTATTGACCATTTTTTCAAAAGGATATCTGGGTGGGAGTTCAGATGCCTTTCACTGGGTGGGAGAGTTGTCCTCTCCCAAGCAGTTTTAGCACAGTTGGCGGTTTACTGGGCTCATCTATACCACATCCCTACATCCATTGTCAAGGATCTAAACCGCCTAACAGCAAACTTCATATGGGGAGGGAGCCACGAAAGGAAAAAATACCATCTCACCAAACTAGCCAGCATCACTCTCCCGAAGGAATTAGGTGGATGGGGGATTATGGACCTTCGCAGATTTGGCGGAACGTTTGCTAATGAAATCCTTATGGAGGGGCTTATTTGGGAACGGCCCCTGGAGCAATATCATCCAGCAAAAATACCTCAGAAATAAAGATTTCAGGTATTGGTACAGGAAAGGCACCATAGGCATCAAGCAGGGTTCTGCCATTTGGCAAAGCTTCCAGAAAATGGAAAAATGTTTCTTTCAGCAACTTACATGGAAATTTCAAAATGGAAATTGTATTCTCATTGTTGTTGACCCAATCCTTGGTGCTGGGGAGGAATGCTCCATCCCCGAGAACATAAAAATTCACCTAAATGGACAGGGCATTTATTTTTGGGGTCAAGCTATAACTGACTGGCAAGGTCCAATTCCTATTTGGAAAAAGGCCCACACTCTTGGCCTAAATGGCCACATGGCCCTACAGTGGAACAAGATTATAGCAAATATAAAAAACATTGGCATCTGCCACACGGGACCCCGAGACTCAATCACATGGAAGGGCAAGATGACAGCTGATAATATCATTGTTGCTGATACTTATTTCTCTCTCTCTCCAGGGTATCAACATTGCAAGCAGATTTACAATTCCCTTTTGCCTTTTGGAAAACAGGAATTCCAAATAAAATCATCATCTTTTCTTGGCTGGTTTTTCACAATAAGAATCTCATCTAGGAGAACTTACAGAAAAGACAATGGCAAGGGCCGGGTATATGCTCTATCTGTAAAAGTGACACTGAAAACAACAATCATATTTTTCTGCAATGTCAACATACTATTCAGGTATGGAAGAAATTGTCTAAAAAATTTGGTTTTCAATCTTTATTGCATTCCTCCATCAAGGAATCTCTGATGTGGTGGAGGACTCAGAAATCCTCCTGGAGAGCCATTCCATTACTTATTTTATGGGCCATCTGGAACTGGCAGAACAAGTATCTTTTTCAGAACTCAAGGGAGGACTTTCAATAGGTCTCTGATCGAATTGTAACAAACTTCTTTGTTTTCTTTTCACAACCCAATCGTCCCAGCAACAACCCACACATGCATAATAACTCACAGTTTATGTACCCGATGGGATTTTTTGACGGAGCAGCACAAAGGGGTTCCTGTGCATGTGGGGTTTGGATTACTATATCACCTGAACTATCCTACAGGATTTTCTAGAATGGAGGCCACGACACCAACAACAAGGCGAAAGCAATTGCTTTATGGGGTCTCATGTGGTTTCAGCAACTTTCTAAATATCCCACACTTGCACATATACGGGGACTCGAAGATCATTATTGATCAAGTTTTGGTAAGGCCTCCATTAACACTCCTATATTACAAGGATGACTGAAGAGAATAGAACTCCTTTGGCAGCGATAGGGAGACTATACAATCCAGCACATAGGCAAATCCCAGAACATGGAAGCAGACAACTTATAAAAAAAAGGACCGCATGGAGCACCTGCCAACTGGTACTTGGAGTCATTTGGAAGCACAATACATACGACATGGGGGACTTCCTATTTATAGGTTAAATCCAAGCCTCTTTTTTTCTGCAAAATTTGAATTTGCTTTCGCTTTTTTTTTTTTTTTTGTTTCCCGCATATATCAATTTTGATTTACTGCTCTAAATTATACATGCAATTTTGTTGTTAAAAAAAGATTCCCCCACCCTGAAAATACTAACATGATATATGATTCTAACATGATAGCTCTCCCATGCTCCCCAAATAAGAGATAGAAAACATGTTTTTTCATATCATATGTAATGGTTTCTATTATGTACTTATTTTCAGTTTATATATTATATAAACTCTCGTATTTGTGGCCACTTGGCTTATTTGTGAAGAGTGCACTTGCTTTGCGTTCCCCACATAAGTTTGGCATTTTATTAACATATGAATATATAAATAAGTGTATCTTACCTTTTATTAATGTATGAATGTATAAATAATTTGGAAATTGCTTGATTAAAAAAAAATGAAAATTACATTTGTAACAAAATTTATTGTAAATTGTAATAAAAAAAATCCTAGAAGCATAGTTCCTGCGATGGTAGAGAGATGGTTGTCTGAAACGTAAGGCTTTTAGTTGATGTTCCTTGCTTTCGTTTTTAAAGGCATTGAAATTTTACACCAATTATCGGTGAGAATAAAAAAAGTAAAAAGGAATATATGGTCACATAGTGATATCTATAGGATACTAAAGTGTTTAATGGTATTTCCTGTTTTTAAAATAATTTTTATTATATTTATTTTAACAAAAGATACTTTTAGTTATTTTTAAATTTGTTTAACATGGGTGAAATTTTAAATTTCTATTATTTGAATTTAGTTTTTAACATATATAAATAGATTTAATTTATTGAAAATTTTAGATATTTAAGATTTAAAATTATTACAATAACATATATTTATTATAAATTTAATAGGTTATTATAAAAAAAAATTTAAATAGAAGATAATAATTATTTTTCTCAGGGATTTAAAACAAAACTAATTAGTTAATATACATTATATAAAATTGTGTATTATATGATAAATGAAACATTCACAAGTTTGAAGTATAAATATATACTAACAAAATATTTCATCTATTAATGTAGATTTCTATTATATTGAGCTTAAAAAAGAAACTCATCATTATATAGACCTAAAAATAGTATAAAAAAGGAATGATGTCCTTTCTTCTATATGTAATAGATTTCATTTATATTTAGGTCTTAAAATGAAATTCATCATTATATAGACCTAAAAATAGTAAAAAAAAAAGAAAAAAGGATGATGTCCTTTCTTCTATATGTAATTATAGGAAATTTTTAAGCTATGCCTATCCTATAGAATTAAAAAAAAAATGTGAAACATCTAAATTATAGTTTAATGTTTATTGATACAGTATGGTGTTATGGTTTCAATTATTGGTCGTGTCAACATGGAAATGTTGAAGTATAATCTTGTAAGGATGTTTCATGATATGGTGGCATGTGGTAATTGTACATAGTTTTGATGAGAGGATAATGATACACATGTGGTTCTTATTTATTTATTTTGTTATGGTAATGATATTGTATGCCCATGATGGATATGATATGCATAATGTGGCATAGGGACTATGATGTTATGATATGAGGTATATTGACATGTGTTTCATATATTATATGATGTCATGATATGTCTTTGATGTGATATGTTGATGTTATAACTTATGAGGGTATTTTTTGATGGGAAGTATGTGGTACCTGCATGCATATTTAATGACATGTAAGAGTATGCAGTTCTTTACTATTCAGAATGTGGTGATTACAATGATGTTATGTTATCATGATGACATGCAAGAGTTGGCATGTGGATTATTTTCTATGATACTATGATTATAACTAATGCATTGGTTGCATGTTGAGATGTGGTGACTGACAGGAACTCCACAAATGGATCGAGAGGGTCGGGTTATTTAATGATCTCGTGGGAACCCATACTTGCGAGGGAGAATATGTAACACCATATGGGTTGGGGACAGACTCAATCAACACTACATATGCCAGTGGTTCCTTTGTCTTGTATAACTCTTGATGGATAGCTCTTGAGGGCTATGGGACCATCTTGAGGAGGCCAAGTGCCTGATTTTGGATTGTGGATTTCGAAGTCTAGTGGAGGTGTAAGGACTTCGATGCATGGGTTGTGCACCTTAGTGAGTGTGGAGGGAGTGGGCCAGCCTTTCGAGATGCCTAGAGTACTACTACATGGAGTGTTGAGTTGGGTGTCTGCCTTGGCGAAAATGAGGTCTGAGCCGGGCGCGAGCCTTGGGCCAACCTTGGCTATGGTACAGACCGATGAGGCTTATGTCTGGTTCCGAAAGTGGGAAAAAGGACAGAGATTCCTTGAGATTTCCTGGTGTGTTGTGGAAACTTTTGATGCGTGCTAGTTATATATTAGTTCAATAGAGGGCTCGAGGCAAATGTGAAGCAAAAAATAACTAAATTAAATAAAATGTTAAATGATTCAACTTAACTTTGAGAGGAAGTTCTTTAAAGAGGGGGAGTATGTAATGTCCCCTACTAATAATAAAAATAAAAATAATAAATAAATAAAATAATATAATATTAAAATATAAGTAAATAAATAATAAACAATAATGAAAAGATAATAATGGTAAATAAATAATAAATAATAGTAAATAGTAAATAAATAATGAAGATATAATAATAATAATAATAAATAAATAATAAATAATAAAGTAGAGTTCTAAATAAATATATATAAAAGTAAACTATAAAAATATTAAAAATAAGTAAAGTTAACAAAAATAAAAAGGAATAAAATAAGAAAGAGTTAAATTAAGAGAAATATTAAATTAAGTAAAACTTAAATAAAGAAATAAAAGTTACATGTTGACACATGGAATGTGTGCGTGCAGACCCCTTTCCATTTTTTGGTCTATTTAATGGACGATGAGGAGGATGAAATCCATCCATTCTATTGGAAGAAAAATGTTGTGAGACAAAGGATTCATGATAATATAGTATGTTGATTGAGGGTTCAGGGGTGACCAGTTGTAGAAAGATTATGTGTAGCTGAGCCTACGGTTGGGTGGAGAGTTGTCCCCAAAACTTTGTTGCGGTTAGTGGGATTCAAATAATGTTCAACTCTGAAATCACAAGTAAGGAATATCATCGCCACAAGTAAGTCGTCTCTGCTCGTGTTTTTGGAAATTCTATGTTAATTAGTGGAATAGTTGTGTGTTGATTATTAATCACATGATTGATCTAATTAGTTGCATATTTTAATTTTGGGGTTGTTACAGCCTCCTTGTGCAGAAGAATATGAAGTAACAAGAAGAACCTGAGTGATATTAACTTCACTCTCTAAGGGGAGAGTGGGATCGACTTAAGATGGAATCAAGTTGAATCTTTTTCAAACAATGGTTCATCAACCTGAGTGATACATGTTTCACTCTCTAATGGAAGAGTGGGATAAACTGTACTTGGAATTAGATCAATCACTTCGTCAACTGACGTAGGTTGGGAGAAAAGCTTACAGTAACTAGTTGGAAGTTGTTGTTGAGAAACAATAAGTTTTCCAACCATTTTGAGGCTTCATCCATTTGAGGGAAAATATGAGTTTGATAACTTTCTTCGCATAACCTACAGGAAAATTAACTTTACCTTTTTCCCGAAACTTGACAATCACTAGTTGATGGGATCAACAATAAGTTGATGAGAATTTTTAGAGACCACACTTCTAACACCTTTGGATTACACGACAATCAAGAAGAACGTGGTCACCCTTACAAAGTTTGCAAGGGAATTTAGGCTTGTGACATATTTAAGATGGTTCATCACATTTTCCATGCTCAAATCAATGGTTAGTTGGTTGACTTATTTCTTATCTTGCTTCTTCTTCTTCTTCTTCCCTTTCTTCTTCTTCTTAGCCACCTAGTTACTAGCATCAAGGCTTTTACCAAGCGAAGAAGAAGAGAGGGAGAAAGACATTTTGGGTGAAGAAGGTAAAGGTCAACAAATGGTTGGTGTTGTTGAGATGAAGAACTTGGTTGAGGTAGAACAATTTGGGTATTTGCGACTAAAGAAGTTGAAAAAAACCACACCGGTAAACCTATCGTGAATCTCTGAAGTGACAATGTAGCCATATAAGGAGGACCAAATTCCAAAGTAAGGAAAAGGATTAGGATTCCATTAAAAGGGATTCCTTGATTGGTTAAATTCCTGAATCGTTAGTAGATTCAACTTAAATAAATTTATTAAGATATTTTAACAATATTAGCAATCCAAATTCACAATCCACATCTAAGGTCTGCAAAAAGTATAAACAAGCAAATAACATGCACTAATAAATCTAAGGAGACAAACCATGCAAATAACCTTTTCACAACGAAATCACTAGTTGGTGATGAAACCAATGTCATAGAGACCAATGTGAAAAGTGAATAGAGATAGAGAACGTGAAATCTAGTACGCTAAACAACTTGCTTAATGGCCATGATGGTGCAAGTAACTTCACTTATGCCATCTTGAGTGAAGAATACCCTCTAAAAGGTCCAAGTGAGTCTAGCCAACTTCTGCTACTGGTACAATAGGGACTTTCCCCCCGATGCCACCTTGGGTAAAAGCCTTAAGTTAATGGTCTCTAAGGTTACCACATACAACAATTTAATCTTGGGGGACAATCGTAGATCAGACGTACATGCAGGGGGCATAGTAACAAATCTCAAATGACTCCCAAGCACCTTTCAACACTGTTTTGTAATGTGTGCAAATAACTCTATCGTAACCAATGAAGAAGGGTCGATCACTTCACTAGGTCCAATATGATATCGTGCTTAACTCCTTGTAAGAGGAGCTTACTAGAGTCAAATGTAATAAATGGATTTACTCCCCCGCAAGATTCTATTGCTCGTTTGCAGCTTTGGAAAGCTAACTCACTTTCCTATTCCAAAGCCCTACAATATGATCTAATGTAGGTGTAATGAGCCCTAGAAATATAAAAAATTCTAATTTAATTTGTCTTTTACTCAGTGGGTTGGATATGAAACCAGTGGTGTTATAAACCTGACTCAAAACTGAATGCAATTGTAAATGATAAAGTGATCTTTTCACTTCGATGAATCTAACTAAAGTAAGGAGAGAGGATTCATTCACTTTCAATGATGCAAGAATCATTGGATAATTTTTCAAAATGAAAATAAAAAAGAATACACAATTCTTACCCGCCCACCCCCCGTCCATGAGGGGGATTTTTTTTTTTAAATGCAACCTAATTTCTTAAAATCCAAGCTAGAAAATGTAAAATTTTAATCTTAGAAACTTCTTGCATACACAAATCAAACAATTAATTCCTCCTTCAAAAGACATAAGCCATATAAGGAGGACCTTTCCAGAATGTAAACAAATCCAAGGAAAGTACAATAATAAAAAATTCTAGACCCAACAAATTAAAACCCTAATTTTTCAAAAATTTAAGAGCTTGCACAGTAACTAGTTATGTCCAGTGCGAGAAAAAAAAACATTGTTTCTAAAGAAAAGTGCGCAACTTGTGTGTATTGTTGCCAAAGAAAAAGTGCACAAGCCGATTAAAACTTAAGAAAAATAGAAAAACAAAGCCAAAAAATCCCGAACTTAAACTTCAAGGTTCAGAACACAGTCAAACAAGGCTACAGAAAGCGGTCAGAGGTGAAAGGAGGACATAATGAAGAAAAAATCGTTCCCCAATATGGTCCCCAATTTGTTATGCAGACAAATCGCTCTTGCATACAAGAGCAATCTCCCTAGATTCAATGGTTGAATCTAGTAAAAAAAAAACAAACTAGTAAATCTTTCCCTATGCTCATTTCTATTGAATCATAAGCAAGAATGTTGATATATGAAATCCATAACTTTCAAACGAAATGCGATGAAGATCCTCGCTATGGTTTGATGCAACTTCTCAATGGTCAGAATCCAAACTACAAACATAATAAAAACAAAGGATCAAAAGCATATGATAGATAAATGACTCAAATAAAACCCATACTAGTGATCAAGGAAACTAGTAACTAATATCATTATCAATGGAAAATGGAAGTAAACACACAAAACATTAGCTCCATTGAACAATATAGTGGGAAGGAAACACTCTTTTGCATTAATCTTGAATTATAAGGAGCAATACAACCTTAGCCTTGATGTTGCAAGCCTCTTCCCAATAGTCTCAGTCCTCCCCTTAGTGACAAGCTTTCCAGCCCTATTCCAACAACATAAATTTACCTTCAGAAGTCCTCCCTAACCCTCTGGTCTGGGTTGAATTTATAGGCCAAGAGGAGGAGGTTTGACCTCTTCTTAAGGGATGAGATCCATATAGAGAAATGTGTATCCAGATATGTAATTTAATGTAGGGGCTTGCGAATTCATGAACTGTGGACCTGCATGACAATTGACCTCGTACACTACCAAGTTCTCCATGAAGAGCATGCCACCAAATGCCACCTGTTTCTCACATACAAACCATAAACACCTCAATATCGCTAGTGAAATCATGAGGCCCTCCTTTTTGCTTGAATTTATAATGCCCAACATCCTTGAGATGCATATAGCCTCTATTCATGCAATCATTAACATAAATAATTACTTTAGGGGATGGAACATTGACCTTATGTTCATCAACCACTAGTTCCGCTTTCCATATAGTGGAAGCCATATTGTCCATATGGTCAACCTCCTGGTTTATGACCTTAGAGTATATGAAAAATTTCACAGAGTTGAAATTGTTTAAATAGTGCGCGGATTATAGAGAAGGAGCGGCCAAATGTAAATCCTTAGGGCTATATCCTTTGACGAGAGACTGAATTGTGATCATAGAGTCCCCCAAAATGACTACATTGTCCACATACTTCCTTTTGGCAATGAAAAATCCTTGTAACACCCCATATGTTTCAGCTTGGTTATTTAATCAAATTCCACCCAGACATACCTAGTGTCAATTATCCCTCCGGATTAATAAAAATCCCTCCTATCTGCCTCTTACTAAAACTTTTTATTCATAAAAACATATTTTACCGAACAAAAAATATTTAATGTACACTTTCTATTATTATTAAA